>JTDE01021289.1:52587-86994 GCA_014338405.1 Paragonimus skrjabini miyazakii | reverse complement strand
CGCGTGAACGGAAACCTGGGGGTGTTGTGGACTGGAATGCTGACTCATAAACGCGAGCGCGCGCGGAGCATATGAACTAGCGAGCTGGACAATAAAGATTGTGCTTTATTGGACGCCTTTTCGCTACAATATGCCACTTCACCTCGCCTACGCACTTCACCCTTCGCGTGCGTTCTCAACTTTGTGCCAATGTCTGGCATTTCGCCTACGCACTTCACCCTTCACGAGCGTTCTCACCCTGGAGTTAGTTCCTCGCCTACCGCCCACATGCTCGTCCTTTAATTGGGACATCACTGTACTGTCTGGATCTTTGTGTGGTCCACTTCTCTTCTTGTTTTCTGATTGGTCACAAACTCTTCAAGTGTTGTCTCATTTATGAGCGTGTTGTCTTCGGATTGAGTGACATAAGGTGGCTCTGACCGGAGGCCTGCCTTTTTTCTGTGTTCATACGTTAGCATTGGGTGGTTGAGTAGGCCGGGAAAATTCCTATTAATCTTGCATATTTCGTAGTCCATTTTTCAGAACCGTTGAACGTCGTTCCGTTATCTACCGTTCCACTAACCGTTATTCCGTTGTATGTTTACGCGCTCGTAGGCCGTACCTCAAGTTACGATAACAATCAATCCCGCAGATGTTCCAATCAGATTATCGACGTGTGTCTCTCAAAAGCCAGTAGTATGCAATCATTCGAATTTCCCAGATAGTCAAATTGGTTTCCGGGTGCCCATAGGGGAAAATTAAAATCACATTAAGATGACAGCGTTTCATCCATATTCATCATAAATAAAAGGGGGAGGTAGATGCTGCTGCTGCTGATGATGATGAAAGTGGTCAGTATTTGAAAATTTTGCCAAAAACGCACGAATACTGATTCCGCGGGACAGTGATCATGGGTTAGAAGATCAGTTAGACACAATAATAATTAAAAATCCTAGGAATATTGACTACCAAGATAGCTGAGACGTCAATACAGATTGTTTTTGAACATGTAAGGAAGGCCGTTGTGACGTTCAGTTAGCCAAAGTCTCCGCAAACTCGAGGATGCATTTCCGGTTGTTCAGAAAATTCGTAGACAATACGTAATCATCTACGACTGTCTATTGTGTTTGAATGTCACTGTCGAGAGAACGATAACTTCTGTTACTTCCCGGTCGTTTATGCCGGGAGTGAGTGATCAGTTGGTCAACTAATTCCGTTGCACAGCTTGCGATGGTTGGGTCACGTACTCCGTATGTCATCTGATCGTTTACCGTACCGGGCATTATATACTGATGCCACCAACAGTTGGGTAAAACAGCGTGGTGGTCAAGCAACAACGTGGTCACGAAATATGAACACCTCGACTGCTCCATTGAGCAAAATGGGTAAGTATCGCCTGCCTGGATGGGGTCCTCGCGATCACTCAAACCGCTGGTTTGAGACGCTATCCGAGATGGCGGTGTATCGCAATCAATGGCGGACCTGTATCCGCACCATTTCTAGTTCTCCCGCTTAGTCTTTTTCGAATAATTTCCAACCTTGTTAGTAACGTTTTCTTCTGAGATATTCCAAGTCACTTTTGAGGCGAGCGACGGCCCGAGCCACAGTGCCTTTTGGTCAGGCTCATGGCTGTTATGATGATGATAATTGTGTTTGAATCATGTACTCCATTATTGTTGATGTTGGGTTTCGTCCGTCAGCCTCTATATATGAATTTTCTATTTTCACTTCTAGCTCCTAAGTGCTCGTTGTTTGATACAAGCAGCTAGTTGTCGACTTATTCTCCCTGTTTGGCTTATACTGCGATTACGTATGGCTATCGGTGTAAATTGCTGCATGTACTACCATAGACTACTTGTTCGTAATCAAGGAGGCTGTTCAAGTTCACTGTACTGTATGTACCTTTGAAGTGTTATGCTTTGGCTGCAGCGGTTATTAGACAGTTCGTTGTCATCGTTAATCTGTAGTCACCTACCAAAGGGTTCTAGGTAAATGGTGCTATTTTATATCATGTGGCTATCTGTATTTCTGGATGAATTCCGCCGCTGTGTTTCCTAATAAATTATAAGCGATGCGCAGTTGACCTGTAGGATATCCATCAGTTTATCTAACTGTCGCAGTAGATTGTCCTCTGTGCAAAACTTGGGCGCTCATCGAAACAACACTCTAACTAGGTTTCTCTTATTTTGCACTGAACAGAAACTTTTCAATTGCGTATAATATCCTTTCCTTGTTGTAGGCTTCCTGTAAGTTGATCTTCCTATCGTATCATCTGTTCTTCGAGTGCCTGAAATGTTTAGAAACGGAAGAGAGTCATCCGCTTTGTTCCTTCTAGTTACCTCTAGGTTAGCCTGATTTTGATTCAAATCTAAAAACACACCTGAACCACACGTGATTCTCAAAAAAGGGCTAGATTATCATCTATGTACAACACTAATTCCCTGGCAAGCCTTCACAAATTATGGTTTCAATTTTGGTCATAAAAATGTTTTTTAGAAGCGGATGAAGTGGACTGCCTGTTACAACCTCTTTTTGGAAAGTATGTTTGTAAGTTGCATCCCACATTGTATATATGCAAGAATAATAACGATTTCAGCTCAGTCACTGAGTTGGAAAAAGGTTCACCACTGTTTAGAGCAAATTCGTAAATGCTGTCGACTGCTTCCTGTTGCGGAATCGCGTTCAGTTATCACATCAAATTGTCTCGAATCTCCAAACGGTCAATACAGTTCTGTGGAACGCTGTCTCGATGTTTTAAATTAGCTACATGTCTATTTGTGGTCAATATATGACTGAAACCTTATTGCGATGAACAATGCATGCTTTGAGTCTTCTGATCACCTTATTCAAATGCTCTCATTTCAGCTATGGAGTACAGCCGGCCTGTTGGATTTCTGTAGTCGACCATATCTTCATATAATTTTTTAAAGTCGAAATTTATGGTATTTTTGGGTAACATGCCGTCAGCTTAGAGCAGTTGCGCGTACAGCTTCCAAGCTTGTCCACAACTATGAGACTTCTGAATGGGAGTCAGTTTGAGTTGAGCCCGTGAGTTAACCAAGTTGGCTAAATCTAGTTATAACGTGCAATAAAACTATTCAGAATAACTGGTAGACGATCTGTAGTCACTGTCCTCACTGGTGATGATTCTCTTCTGCTTGCGTGGTTTCTTTAGATTACTTGAACCAATTACAGATTTGAAGTTGAGGCTACGTTTCAAGCTTTTCCCCCACAAGGTAACTGTTGCTATATACTACTCATGTGTATACTCTGCAGCGTCAAGTTGCTCATGTGGAGATTAAGAGCATTCGAGGTATTCGAAATTCGAGCTTGCGGCAGAAGTTCAGATGTATTTTTGCCATCGTTGAATTGTCCTTCTTGAACTCCATAACCAAAAGTCGTTCGTGAATGTTTATTTAGCTCGTTCGGAGATTATAAGCTATATTTTGTTGAGTGCAGTTTGATGATTTCCTGCGAAAATTTACAGTTTTTATTTTTCCACGTCTTACAAATCTTTATGCAATTTGAGGATACTACCGAATCAAATAAGTCCACTGGTGAACACCAATCAACACATTGCATCTCAATGGCAACGGAACACAACGATCTACCGGCAGTCTCGTTTAGATCGATCTTTGCTGAAAAATCGGCCACTAATCCCATGAATGACTTCAAGTTCAGTCCAGTACGGCAACACCCACAACCGACAGTTACCCAGTGTTTGCCGCCAACAGACGCTTTTGCCAACAGTCCGTCTCACGTACTACAAGGCTCGGCAAATTCTCTCAATAATCCGGCGGCTTGTAGTTTGCTTATGTCTGAGTCTGTCTACTTACCGGTCGATTCATCTCTCTCTCCCACCGACCAGCGTCTAAATTTACCATCAGACTCCCAAGCCACACCGGTGCCAAGTTTAGTAGCGGGTACACCTCAATCATTTCTTCAGTACCCTCCAAGGTCGGTGCGTTCAGGTCCCAGTTCGGCTGCCTCCGGTGGTTATCGACTCCAACCTTCGACTTCAGCACTATCAGACAGTTTAGATTTGATCACCTCACATGAATTGGCTTCGAGCCGAACAACTGTTGACAGTAATGGATTACGACAGACCCTTCAATCATCTGTCAGCTTGATTCCACTAAACAAGTGAGCTGTTAGATATCCAATGTTGTTTAATGATAATCTGCGTTTACCGTCAAACCGTAACAGGCTGACTAGCTTTTTGTTGCGGTATCATTGACGCCTTATGCTGCTGTTTTAAGAATTACTTGATATGGACACAATTATTATGAGCGTGAGCTCTTTATTTGTATGTGTTAAGTAGTTGGAGTAAGTTCGTACTGACTGCACCTATGCTCTAGATACTATCGCTTTGCGGACTCCGCACTGCCTGCACGGTTTCTTTTTCGGTTCCTGGTCAGTTTGATGGCTGTCGATTAGGTTTGGGTGGTTAGACATTATCTAGACTAAGTACGACGTTACGCATTTGTTCCATGATATAAGGCGCAGGTGGTGTAAAAGCTGAGAAGTTAATTCAACTCATCCGAAAAACATTTCACTTACTTGCTTAAGACATTTGTCAGTGACACAAAAACTCCATAAAGTGTTGTGACTGCAAATGACGTTCGGCCTGGAAAGTGGTTTATCGCTAAACATCCTTGACAAAGTATGTGAAAATATACAAAATATACGGACGTAACCGTTATTTGTACGATCGATTACCCACATCTTTGACAATCGTGCATTACCAGTTCCCTTCGTGACACACCTCTCATTATGCATACAAACGTTTCATTAGGTTGCTCCCAGATCTCGGTCTTCCTGGAGTTGAGTTGCCTTTCACTTTCAGCGCATACGAGTGGTACTATATTACTTACAAGTGAAACTACACATTGCACAAAACGAGCTATCGTCACCATCATAGACAGCAATACATCACTGGTTCACACTGAGGCCCAACTGTCACACCACCATGAAAAAAAGTAAACCCTGTACAGAAAGAGGGGAAGAGGAAATGACCTTACTACCACAAATAGTTACGTCTATATGTAAACATTCAGCATCAAGGTGCTTACACCTTTCAAACAAAAAAACCGTGCTGTAAGTAAAAGTAAGGCGTCATTAGCAAGATAGTTTCACTGTCCAGCGTCATTAAATGCACTCTCTTTACAGACAACTCGGACAAACAACAACAACATTCACGCCATTGAGCCGCCACATCACCGAACCCCTCCAGCCACCTACCATGGGGGTCGCGAGGTCCCCAGCCCGGGAGACGGGCCCAATCTCTTCGTGAACGAATTCATTTCTTTACGCCAGGTCATTATATGTCCAACTCGCACTTTACGCCAGGTCATCATATGTCCAACTCGCACTTTACGCCAGTCAACGGAAGCGTTAGCAAAGAGTACTGGATGTAGCAAACGACTGGCCAGCATCCTAAGTACATGACCTAACCATCTAAGTCTGTGGAAATGTAAGGATTTAACAACAGAATTCGTTTATCAATCACGATCAAATACCCGCGTCCCAACCTCTTCGCTGCTTAGTCGCTGATGCCACCTGACATAAACGATCGGACACGAACCGAAGACGGTTCACGTCTTCAACTCTTGGCGACCAGATTTCCCTGTCGCAAAGCAATACATCCCTCCCTATCGCCTTACATACGCGCTTTTATTTCATTCCCTACATTTTCTGCTGCCGCCGAGGATGCAGCTTAAGTACATAAACCCGTCAGCAACCCCCATAACTTCATTATCTAATATCAAATCCGCGTGAATACAGCAGTCTTGCGGAAGCACTTTGCATTTGGAGGATGCAAAGCGTATTCCGAAGTAGTTAGCCGAACGTGAATTTGCGTGTAGTGTTGTATGTTCTGCTTGAATGTTTTCAAACAGCAACATCTTGTCGTTAGCATAATCAAGGTCAGTCAGTATTACACCAGGTAGGAGGTCCACGCCGACATCTTGTGATCGCCGCAGACACTCCTCTGTTAGTTCGTATATGAAGAGATCGGACAAAAATGTTGAAAGGGGACAGCGTTGACGTACGCCGCTCCTGTTGCCGAAACTGTCAGACACTTGACCATAAACCCTAACCTGAGTTGATCTATGGGAATAACGCGCTGACAATATGTTCACACACTTATCTGGTACACCTTTGCGTTTAAGCGATTCTAAAATTGTAGATCGATCCACTGAATCGAACGCACCTTTATAGTCGAGGAGTACGGCGCTTGTTGGCCGGCGGTTCATACGACGCTGCTCCAGAATTTGACGAAGTGTAAAAATGTGATCTATACAACCCTACCTGTTCTTCCCTATTGTTTACCTCGCGAAATGCAGTTAGTCGACGAAGTATGACGGATGTTAGAACTCCGCAACACAAGTAATTTACGGGCTCGTTAATGTAGCATTTTCCATTGAGTTATAAGTGGGAAGTTGACAGTGAATTTGAACTGTATCATTACGAGTGACATGTTTCGGCATAGAGGGCAAACTAGTTTTTTGGCACAATTGAGTACTGCTCGACTGAATACCGGCCCCATTAACTCTTCTTTATTCGCCTGAGATGTCCATCTCATCGGGGACAAGTGCAGCTTTCACGTGATCTGCTGAACGGTCGGCGAACTGAAGGTGTCGTACTCATACGTATGTTCAGTTACGCGCCAGATGCCGTCACAAAGCAGGTAACTATAGACCTAGTATTCAGGGAGAAATAATCAAGCCTCAGTAGAGAATGAAGCCCCGCAGCTGAAACAGCTATGGGGGAAGCAAAACTGCTCTGTATTACATAATCGTTTTGTTCAATTGAGCATGGGTTTTTGGTACAGTGAATTGCATACTCGTGAATATTAGAAACCGTTTGAATATTGTTACCCGTGGCGGTGTGGGGTTTTTACGGTTCTAGTTGGCTGCAGATTTTCCAAAGTTAACTAAAACTGGCCGAGTTCAAAGACCACACTAGTGTCCTATTATGAATGCCTTTTTGTTCACTCGGTTATTACTAAGTGTATTTATTAGTGAATCGTATTAATTAGTCTGTGTTTGTAAACAAAACTTAAAATGGTATACTATAGTTCCTTGTTTGTATGGGAAATGTGTAATCTAAAACTCATCAGATTTAACATTTAGTATTCTGTATTGTTGAACTCTCAAAAATGGTTCGGTTTCAGTCGACTTTGGCAAATTCTTCCACTCTTCGGATTGACCGCTAGTTATTTGGTTTCCATTTTACATTAAACGGTTAATGTATCAAAGGAATCAATATATTAAAACTTCATCGTCAGACGGAGACTTCTAGCCGAGAAACTTTTATAAGGTAGCTAATGGCCAAAATGGCTACGTAATTTTGTGTTAGAGCAATACCAGAAATAGTTCAACTGTTGTTTTTCGGCCGATTTGTCACTTTATCTGTCGGCTGATCGCAGTTGATGCTCTTAAGCATTCAGCTAGGGTCACCTACAGTTCTTGGCTTGATCATCAAACCTACTTGTAATTATCACGTCTGAAAAAATGACGACGATTTGTATCAAAGGGCTTGTTACCTTCATTTTTGTTGACCAGGAGTTCCGGAACAAAATAGGAATTGGAAAGGTGTTACCACGCTGCGCCAGTGTCATTTTCAAATAATCATGATCAGCTACGGATCCAATCCAGAACTGATGTGTGTCATTATCTTGATGGTTGCTCACTCAAATTGTATTCCCACTAATCTCCTATTTAAAATCAACTGATATGTCAATCAGGTTCACAGAATGTCCCTTTGTTATAACTTTATCTGTTACCTCCTTTGCACTCTACAAGTCGTTTGTGTGTTATCCGTAAGATTGACAAGGTTGTCTTCTTTTCTGTCTGAAGACAACAAGTTCTCCCAGTGTTCAGTACATTTTGACACGTGACGAATTTGCTGTTTAACTCACACTTAACATCTTGCTGGTTTTACTGTAGATCGAACGACTCCGTTGAGGCAACTTCTGTGTGCACCCACACACCACGAGGTCACAGTGCGGTCCCGTTCTCGAACGACACCGTCCACAAATTGACAACTGGCCATCCTACGAACATGATTGACAGTGTTCATCTGTTGAACGATGAGGAGGATAACGAAGAGCTTGCTGCATCTCATCTAAACATCGATTTTCATCCCAAGGGTCTGACTAACGGCATCCCGTCCCATATGACTCGATCCTATCCGACTGATCCTGCCACTTCAGGACTCGGAAATTTTTCCAATTCTCTACGTCTTTCCGCTCCAAGTCATTCCGAACAGACGGCAACTCCAATCGATCGCATTCGGTTGGATCAGCTCCTTCTACGTTCTCATCCTATGCAAGGTGAAACAGTTGCGTAAGTTGGATCTTGACGGTTCTAACTGTTTTTGCTTCGGGTTTCATTCACTTCGTGAGAAGATTTTTATCGTTTGCTATCTGGTAATGACAGTTTTGAATTAGACCACAGTCTTAGTGCACAACAATTTTCCGTCGATGACAAGCATTACTGTCGGCAACTAGTTGTGTGGGTTGTATATATATATTTTAGATGAGACCCAATTATGAAAAGTCAGGGCTTCAGCTGGATTCGAACCAGTGACAGAAACATAATGCCTCAACGCGGCAAGCGCTCTAGCAGCTGAGCTACGAAGCCACGCCAGGAGCTCGGAAATTTGACATTTGGACTCGGTTACCCACCCGTCCCACTGTCATATATGGAATCCACCAAAGGATCCAGGGGATTGACTGCTTCGGCAAGATTTCTGGAAGAGTTCACGCTGGAATCCACTGATGTCACTGTTGAACATAGAAATTTTGTTATTAATAAGTAGTTTGGCAGGTCTATGATTTTAGATGGGACCCAGTTGTAAAAAAGTCAGGGCTTCAACTGAATTTGAACCAGCGACAGAAACACCATGCCCATTCCATGTGTTTGATGGTTGAAATTTATCGGAAGCACAGAGCCAGTTTCATGGTTGTTGCCACTTATCAGGTGTGCGTGACCGGTGAATGTTCAACACACATCTCTAGGATGAGTTGGTGTCTACTGATTTCAACATCTGTTGTTCCTATGGTAGAATGTATGGTAGAAATACATCGGCTACGCATACCTGACTGGCGGCAACAACCACGAAACCGGCCTTGTGTTTCCGATGCATTGTGACCATTAAACACATACTACTTATGCTACCATATTTTATAAAAATCATAATCATGTTTCGATTAATCCCTTAATAGTTGTACGGGTTATTCGTCACAGTTCTGGATTCAAGTCATCTCAATTGAAAGCACGCACTTGGGTCGATTTCTAGCAAGCATCAACAAGAACTACGCATAACACGAATCTATTTGTAGATTTTGATATTCCCACATTCATTCAAAGGAATGCCTGATCTGTCAGTATTTCTCAAACATCCACACTTCTACACATGATGTAATTCCAGCAAAGTTCTTGTCTTTATCAAAATAGATTTAACTTTTCATCGAACCTATCGAACAATCCATATACTTATGCCTTAAACTGACTGAGTTAACACTGTCTGGTTTATTTATGGTCTCAGTCACCGTTGTGATACGCAAACTCAAGTTGTAGTGTTTAGACTCCACATTGATGGCGTATCCTGACAAAATATCAACTGTTACGCAGATGGACGTTACTTTAACTATTACGTCAACCAAACATATTTAGTATCATGTTCGAAGATACTTCATCATCATCATCATAACAGCCATGAGCCTGACCAAAAGGTACTGTAGCTCGGGCCGCCGTTCACCTCAACAGTGACGTGGAATATCTTAGAAGAAAACGTTACTAAGAAGGTTGAGAATTATTGAGAGAAGACTAAGAGGAAGAAGCGGAAATGGTATGGATACAGGTACGCCATTGACTGCGACAAATTGCCATCTCGGATAGCGCCTCTAACCAGCGGTTTGAGCGATCACGAGGACCCCATCCAGGCAGGCGGCACTTACCCACTTTGCTCAATGAAGCAGTCAAGGTCTTCATATTTCGTGACCACGTTGTTGCTTGACCACCATGATACTTAGCCTCAAACTGACACTGCGGCCCGTTTCGTCCTTGTTTGGATTTATCAGATAGAGATAATATGAACGAAGTCCAGATGAGAACAAAGACATATAGGCGAACATATGTTCTCGATAATTCATCTTCAGGCCGATACAATTACATAACGAGTTAATAGAGTTAGATCGATATATCGATCGGATTTATTACAGAGAAACTAGTTCACTGGTCAGTCAAATTGGCGATGACTTGATTGTCCGGTTACGTCACGCTTGTCCATTGGTTTGACCGCGCAGGTTGGCCATCGATCCGGTGGATTTGTGGCCATGGTAGGTGCAGCGCCTGAAGATGAATTATCGAAAACATATGTTCGCCTATATGTCTTTGTTCTCATTATCGTAATGGGTATATTTGAAACGAAGTCCAGATGGGCAACCGTTAGCATTGCACTCCGGAACTCTTATCCGTCGGCGTACCGCTTCTACGGGCACCATGTGAGTTTCGACTCTTAATGCGAAGAGGCACTGACTCGAGCCCTGTTCATACTATCTCTACGTAATGAGTCCAGACAATGACGAAATCGACTTCTGGGTATGAGTTTAAGATTAGGTCTCTATGAGTGCTATTTTTGCTGTTTCAGACCGTTATTACGACAGTCACTGCAGACTGACACTCCGAGGTGGACTGTGTCCATCCATACTAACGGAGTTTGACCAAACAACTTAATGACAAAGATATTTGGATTCAACTCTTGCATTCAAAGTAGTATAACTGATGAGTCATCGAAATTTGACTGGCTACAAGTTGAACATCCATTTATTCTGAAGCTCACTTTCACGTGAATGTTGTCCATTGCTTAGCAACCTACTGACACATCGTTTAGCTTTAAGTTACACCTTCTGGTTACTCTGAAACCGAACAAAATGACAGCCTCAAGATACTGTCAACCCAATCTTGTCTAGTTTGATCTTGAATGTATCATCGTTTGATCTTTGATTTTAGCCAGACTGAAGATAGACCAAGTTTTTAGGCTGTCAAGCTTTAATCTTTAAGTTATTCTTGTCGGTCATATAAAGTTACATAGAACATCGTTTTCTACTTGCCTCCTGTCTTTCACAGACGATCTCTGGATTCCTGGATGAAGTCCAGCGTACCCTGTTCTCCTAGCAATGCGCAATTGCTGAAGAAAACGCCACGTAAGTTCAGGTGCACACATCTCATGTATTGCTGACAAATTACAAACTTCGGCTGTTTCGTCTTCAGTCACCTTTTTGTAATTTTTAAACAACCTCAAATCCGAGCGAATTTCCTCCCGGCGATCATATCTTTCTTCAGTTTAAGATGTTTTGATATGACTTTCGCGTGTCTCGATGTCAATTTAAGATGTCTCAGAGTTGTTAGCTGGATTTCAACGGTGAACAGGGTCACACGGTTAATGTGCACATGGGTAGGCTGAGAAACAGAAATTGCTTGACTCTTACGGAGTGAGGGGACGCGGCCCGATCAGATGCAAGCAATAACCAAAGTTAGCTCGCCTGGATCCACTTAACTGGGACATCTTAGATTGACATCGAGATACGTGAAAATGATATCGAAACATACTAAACTTGAAAAAGCATAGATCGTTTTAATGATGGCCTTATGCAGGTCGATCTTATTGTATCGAGTTAGGGCCACGTAAGAGGAATTATTAGAAAGCGCGGTTTTCATATTGTCCCTTTTCTCGATGCAATTTCTGTATTCCTATTTTTGTGTACAAGAGGGAGAATAAAACGTTTATACGTTCCTGCATTTGTGCTGATCGGAAAATAGGGCTCATTGATTTAGAGACAACACTGGCTTGCAACAGGACAGGCTGAAGCAATACACTGCCGCGTTGTACGTGGCTCTGATGGCATATTTTAGTCCACGTTGGATGAGGGTGGTTACACTCCGAACCGTTTTGTCCTTTCTATGGCGTGTTTGGAAATAAAGCTTGAGAGCCAGCCGTTGTGCACTAGTGTTTGGTGGATAAAACTGATTCTTCCCCTATTGTATCTACCCTCATCCAATGTGGACTAAAATATATCATCAGAGCTACGCAAAATGCGGTAGAATCAAGACTGATGAACCAAGGTATCTTATTTCAGCCTATATCTCCTTCTTATTTTACACTTATTTGAATTAATGTATACTTGCTTGATCATAGTCCGTGTATCGCAACCGATAAGATTAGTCGAAATGTCTTTGCAGAGCACATCTTACGTAATCTTACTTGCGTGGTTTGACGGAGGTTTGGTCTCGCAGCCTTGTTGCGTTTCAATAACTTAAGCTCCAGAGCCAGTTCTGTTTCCAACAGAGGACCGTTTCAAACCATTCGAGTCCCATCGTCTATATGCTCTGGTTGAGGGTAGTATAATTGTTTCTTAAAATGTACAACCCACATGCCAATTTGACGTAACTGGCTGATGATAAGCGAACCACCTTTTTCACTTACGGTCTCAATTACACTGATTTGGTAGCTAGCACAACGACGAACCAGGGAAAAAAGCTTTCTGCTATTGCCAGTTAGAAAGACTCGTTCCATCACTTTTGATTGTTCGATCACGTACTATTCGTGGTCTTTTCACAAGCTTTCGGTCAGTTTTGCGTTTGACTTCTGGACGGACGTCTTCATTATATTCAGAATCTGGTGAAATCGAGCGACGCTTATTCATGAGGTTCATAGACGTGACAGAAATCCATTTCCGTCGCAACTACACAGCCCTTCCGAAAAACACCTTCTTATATCAAGCTTTTATAGATGCTGCGATTTGTTCCCAGTGTTCGTTAGCATCCCTCACCTGACTCGAACTGGACAATTTATTCAACAGTGCTTCCTGGAATGCGTTCTTCATGCTCTCCTCGTCCGAATGCCCGTTAATTACCTTGCGTTTACAAGCGTGTGTCCTCTGGGCAAGTGACAAAATAAAACGGGCACGCACAACAACATGGTCCGAGTTCAGGTGATCGCTCCAAAATGCACGACAGTCTTTAACAGAGTAGCGCTATCTGTAACTGACAGCTATATGATCGAGCTCTGTGCACAGCTGAGAAGCATAAGGAGGTCTCCATGTAACACGATGCGTTTTCATTTGTTGAATGGTGGTACTCTGAATATAGAGACCGCACAGCCGCAATAGTCTTTTGCCATTAACATTATGTTGTGCCCGGACACAAAAAATACCTTCCAGCCGCTTTACATCCTGGGAAAGACGACCAAGCTGGGCATTCAAATCGCCCGCTAGTATGGTGATTTCAGAATGTTTAGTCCGCTTCTGAAGATTGACGAGGGCCTCACAGAATGCATTTTTGTTAGCAACTAAATACCTGTGCATTGGGGTGTATATCGGTACAATGAATGTACAGTGCTTTTCTAATTTGCGTCGAGAGACTTTAACCGATTTGTTGAATCTGACAGCGCATAAGTGGTCGTTCACTGAGGCGAAATCTGCTCTAGAACTCACTACGATACCCACTTCAGCTTGACCACGAGTTTTAGCTTCGGTATCACCAGAGACCCTGAGACAGAAACACTTGGATCGACAATTATCTAGAGGTGAACTCCAGCGAATAACAGTGCCACAGTTGTAAATTCTCATCTTCAAGACACAGCATGCATCCAATTTCAGATTTGAAGAAGTACTTGCTGATTAACCTGCCGGAGAATGCGGACATTAAAAGCGCCAATATTTTCACTCTCTGTAAAGATGGATATTTAAAAAAAATAATTTAACTCATTGCTTTTGGATCAACCATCACAACAACTTCAAGATTGGGTAAATGTCTCAAGATTTTACTTTATTATGATCCTCGTGATCACATCGTCGAAAGTTCATTATTCGGATTTTCCCCGTCGTATGAAATACTTAATAACTGTCGTTTACCATATAAAACTGTTCGTCATGGATCGCGTGTTACCAAACATTGGTTCTACTGTTCCCAGGCTATATTCGCCCAACTTTTAACTAAATACTTCTTCATATTGTATCCCTCACAGTATACTGACTTTCTGTTTATATTTTGCCTTGCTCTTTTTGACCATATGACTTCTGATTATTTCAACGCTCGTGATGATTTTTCTCAGCAAGGTACCACCAGATTGGTGGTAATTGTCAATCTCTTGACATCTTCAAAGTGAATCAGCTAACCGTGTACTTGTGTTTGTAAAACGTTAGCTCTTCGACATTCGAGCCCATCGTCCTCGTTGGAAAATAGGAAATTTTCGGTCCAGATTAACCTGTTTTTAATCCAACTTTAAAGTAACTTAGCTGAAACTGTGCTGAGGCTCACATTTTCGTCCAGCTTGATTTAGGCGACTTGTCAGCACCTACACCATATTTGATGAACCTAGACGTTTGGAAGACATGTAGTTTTACTTCATTGATTTTCTGTCATTTATTTCCTGTATAGCGCTTGTTAAAAATTCATCTGATCCTCGATTGCGCTCTTCGGGTATGTCACCGAAATATACCTCACGATCGAATCCTGCTTCACGTCAATCCGCATCGTTTCATTCTTCCAACAAAACCCGTCCACAACAACCTGTTCGCTGTAACCGCGACACATCCAATGTGGACACTCCGACAGTACACTCCAACGACAGGTACGGTGCAAATGTGCGGAAAACTAGTATCTCTGATACCCTCGAAACCGACAGGTCCTGCAGATCTTGTGGACTGGAGCCTCAGATGTTGCGGGATCATATAGTCTTTTTACGTACGCAACTTCAAGCCCAATACAAAGCGGCCCAAGCGGAAGCCAAACTTCGTCAGTTGCATTCCAAAGCTATTGAATTCCTATTGAAAGAAGTAAGTTGTTGTATGACCAAACGAATGATGTTTGTGTTTTACTGCGTTGATACGAGCGCGCTTTGAAAATATTGTGAGTCGTAGTCTCGTTCATACAACCTTCTGTTAGGTATATTCCTTCAACACTATTGCCGCAGTTACTTCTCGAATTTTCTAAATTTTCAACCATAGCCCACATCGACTTTCTTACTGCTAAACGGGGATTTGTCCCTTGGTTGCTTCGAATGCTCCTGATTATCTGCGGAAAACCTGTCAGTACCTGCAGCACATAGCATGATATCGTAACGTTGTCAATTTCCAAGATGTCATTCTACTTCGCATGGTGTTTATTAGGAGCGTTTGACTTTTTCCCTTCTCTGCATTTATGTAATCAATTAAATTCTGAATTGGGCACTCGAAGTTCTGGATGTTTTTATGAGAAAACCAAACCGAGTGGTAAGCTTATCTACATTGGGTATGCGAAAGAGATCATTTCAGATAGCAGTTTAATTGATAATACTGACTCGTACGAGATGCATTTTGCAACTTCCAAGTGCGGTTTGCTGTTTCACCATTGGGTTTATTGATACCCTAGCTGCAGCCACTTGTGACGGTAGCTGACCATTAAAAGTCGACCGAAGATGCGAAGTCAGAACATGAAGCCGGAGAACGTACATTCATCTACGCTTCTCACTGTGGGATCAAAACGTATGTAACATGTTTACCATAGGTGTGACTAGTTTAACAGTTTACCAATCTGTTAGTCAAATATATCCGAACTGTTAATGGATGAGCCGGCCACGTAGTACTTACTGGCATAGGTAAGGTGTGATGCATTTGCTGACCTTCGTTATAAGTGACACATGGGAGACTCGGTCTACAAACTTCGAAGCATCACATAGGTCTCCACGCTCGACTATCACTGTCTGTGTTATTTATCCAGCATGCATTTCGTTGACCTTGTGAACAGTGTTAAAGTTTCTTCTTCGCTGAGTTTGAAATGCTCATTTCGCGACTGATAAAGTACACACGTTTAAGTTAATTGGACTGTGGTAACGTCTGCCGCGCAGCGCATGGTGCAGTACTAGCCTTGGCTACCAACTAATGACGTAGTCGCCAACTGTCCGATGCCATGGTCACTCTTCTGAGCTTTGCCCTAAAGTGCGGTTTGTCAGGTTGAACACCAACCAAGTGCTATTCTTAAGTGTGGTAATGCGTTGCAATTTTGTATTCCTTTCGGTCGTATTTGTGCATCAGTGTGAGCTACTGATGTATTGCTGTCTATGGTGATGATGATGGTTTATGAAGGAGACACCGGGACTAGTGCGAACAATTTTTACGGAGCTCTGTGTGACTGCTGGTTTCACGATTTTTGTGTCTATTGTCTGGAGAGTGTTCGAAACAGCAGCACATAGAATCATAAAATATGTCTAGCGGTGACTGTTCTGTTCCGGTCGCATGACATTCGAGATTACTGGAACATTGATATTCGGTTATAGCTGTGTAGCACGTCTTTTCCGAGGTCCGTTGGAAATGAGTGTCGGGATGTCTGCATCCCGAGATGACTGTAAATTGCACGCGATGATTAAGACATTTGAAATAATCATCTTTCATGCTATTGGGTTTGGAGCATAACCCCCACCCTCGAGTTGGGTGCATGCATAGGTTACGAAATCATCTGTCACATTCTTCATCAGTTCCGCGCAGTCCTGTCAAACATTAACCAATGAGGCTGTTCACTAGATTTCGTGGCCCTGCCAAACAATGGGACCCGGGGATTCTTGGGTGAAATCACTTTTTTCCTGTGCTCTACTATGCCAAAATCTGACAGACTCACTGGTTTTTCTTGTATAATCTCACTTAGCATAGGGGGTCCGACGTTGTCCCCACATCTCTTGGACCAAGTCTCGAGGTTCAGATTTACCGTGAAATCGTAAATGAATTTCCGTTTGCACAGCAGAACGTTGCCATCCTCATCATAGATAGCAATACATCAGCGGTTCACACTGGTGCTTAACTGCTACACAACTACGAAGGAAAAAAGGCAAACACTGTACAGAAAGATAGAAGAAATAAAGGAGACGGGAAGGGACTGAAGTATTAAAATTAGCTACGTCAAGGTGTCTACACCTTGCAAACAAACGACTAGGCTGTAATTGAAAGTAAGGCGTAATCATCAAGATTTACGGCCTTCACTGCCCCACGTCATTAAATGCACTCACTTCACAGACAACTCGGACAAACAACGATAACATTCACGCCACTGAGTTCGATTAGCCACCGTTTAATCTAACGTCCCCAGCTTCATTTTAATCGACCGTCAGACTCTGGATTTTCAGGTATCACGTCAGTGTCTCGTTGAGCTTCTGTTGTTGCCGTGCTTATTGTATCATTACGACCATTTTGGCTCCATTCCATCGTCAGTTTGTTCTATCGTGTCCGTCCCCATTTTCTTCCAGCCGTACTCGAAAGAAGGCCAAACTTGCTAGCGAGATTTAATATATCAGCCGAGACCGTTGCAAATTAGACTACAACCTACTCTGTTCTACAAATCAGCTCTCCTTAAAACAAGATTCCAGACTATTCTGAGAAGAGGAATTAAAGAGAAAACTGAAGTGTCATCCAGGGTCGCAAACAAAGTAAGAGGTGGTACAAATACAGTATTAGTTAGGAAAGTGAGAGTCTAAACACGAGGAAATTGACTTGCTATGCCAACTATCCATGGAAAGTGAGCATATACCACAATGTAGGGGAGACAACGCGAGGGCGTAGTTGGACACTAGTTGATTACTCTTCCTAGCAGTGTCGTTGTTATATCCATAAAATTGCCAGCCTTTTGATGCAAAGTTATCAATTTTTTGTGTACACCATTTCACTTTGGATCAGCAGTAGTTCGACCCATAATGCTCGTTTGTTTGACTGGAAGATGGTATTGTTCTGTATTTATGCGGACTGTTGGAGTAGCTTCTTGGATTTGGTTAGGTTCCATTTTGTTGATGAATAACTTCTGTTTCGTTCTAAGACGATTTCTTATCGAAGTAGTGGATTTGCTCCGGGGAATGTGAATGATCGTTAATAAGTTAACCGATGTATATGATGGTCATCTCCTAGATGAGGGGGTCGATGACTCATACAGTATTATATTGTAGAAGTTAGGGAAGGTTATAGGTAATTGCCTTCAGTCATACGAATGTCGTCGTTGTTTCACTAAGTGGTCTGTAAATTAAAGCAAACTAGTGAGGCGCGTCAACGGTAGCCGCTCGGTTGTTTGTTCGCAAAACGTCATACATTTGTATTTGAATATGTCGTTTGTGTACACTGGGTACCAGCCAACATCCACTCCACCTATATGATAGATCGCCCGTCTTATCGTAAGGAGACATCACGGGGAGAATCCAACCAAAGCCTTTGCAAACCCTGGCTGCTGTGTCTTGTTAGGGCGACCGCGGTGATAATTTAATGTTCGACTTTGTATTGAGGGATACATAAGTGAGTGTTAGGTTAACTCAGCTCATGGTCCACTGATTCTAGATTGCAGAATACGCAAAAGAGCTTAAGGGGACCTGGACACAGGCGTGCACAGAAAAGACACCCATTCTAATCGATACCTTTCCTTTAGCTCAGAACACCCCAAGTGCACTAAGGAAGCAGGTACATCCAGTTTGTTTCATAGGGCCCTGCTATTAACCAGTTCCGAGGACGAGTTATCGAAAGAATACAAGACTGTCTAGTTGACACTGAAATATAACGGTTATTGTGACAAGATTCTACGTCCAATTCAACAGCTACCTTGTAACAAGATCAACAAGCCTGGGAATCGGCCGTCGATTATCGTTATTCTGTCCAGAAGGAATACATCGGAGGATGTTAGTCGAGTCCTCAATCAGTACAATGTCAGAGTGGCATTTAAAACCACCAACACGTTAAAGAATAAGTTATTCCACTTAGAGGACAAGCGAGCAGTACTGGAACAATTAGACTGTGTTTACCGAGTTAAATGTATAGATTATTAAGCTTCGTACATTGGACAGACCGCCGGACAGTTGGAAATACGTACCGAGGTGCAGTAAGAATCCTCCTACCGACGCTCAGCAACTCTGGAAATTAGAACATGATTCGGCCATTGCGGCACACGCGATCTTCAACTAACATCAAGTTGACTTCGACCATTTGACTACGTTAAGAGTAGGTTTCCGTAACCACAACTCTACTGTTAATGACTGCTTCATTTGAAGGTTATACAATGTACATTTTCTAATTTAAATCGCTTGATCAAGGCTTTCCGAGTGGGTTGAAACCGGTTGCAAAACCGATAACTTTTTTTACTTCGTTGTAGCTTAACCAAGGAATTACCTAATACTGGATGAGGTGTGTTCTTTTATTGCTTTTATGCTGCATGGCATTTGCCGTTATGCGAAGTACAAGGTTATGTTTGCCGCATACTGTCGGGTTATTCAAGCCTGGTCGCAGTGGGCAAGAGTAGAGTCCAACATCGTGTGGTCGGTAATTAGGGTTGTATCTATGTTGTCGCTAGCCTAACCGCATTGTGTGTGTGCATTCCACCCTTTCTGTGATATTCGTTGTACACAGGTCCAAGAATTAAAGACCTGGAGAGAGAGCGTTTGTGCCCAGATACCGTCTGCAATGATCAACTCGTCTTTCGGTGATTCAAGCACCCCGGCAAAACCGATCGAAAGCCGTGGAACAGCACCCAATGTGTTGCTACAAAGTTGTACGTCTCCAACTCAATCGAAGGTGGCCGACTCAGCACTGATCTCACCTCGCGGTGATGTTCCTCGAAGTGAGACTACCGAGCCAGCTCAGACGTCGAAACTGTCTGTGAGCCGTCCCGCTCATTGCATGGCAGATGCATTGAACCCTTCGGATGAAGTGTGAGTGTTATTTGTTCTAGCCACGTTATAAACGCTGTTCTGTGCTCAGTGCACACACGCGATGCCTTAAAACACCCCCTTTTATGAGCCAGGGTAGGTTTACGATCACAACTCGTTCACAACCTGACGGTTTATATCTTTTTAAACCCACATCCCAGGTGTCTAAATGAAGTGAAATTATGATTGTTGAGTATGTGAATTGTATGTATGGATGTTCATTGTATACCAACTGGGCACCTACCCAAGACCATGAGACAGAAACAAGAAGAATGAGTAAGCAAAAACAGATAAACGCAAGGCGTGGCATAACTAAAGAGGAAAGAACATTTTTGTTAGCTTTACATCACACGTAATTGTAGCCTTTTCGCTTTGTAATAAAAAAGAAGTAAACGATTATGACCAACACTCTCAATATTCCCACCACGGCTTGATGCCATACCCTTCAATCTATTCAGTTAACGATATTCAACATTATTCAAACTCCACCAATTTCATGGATATCTCACTGTGCTATTTTTTTCTCTCGAATACCTCCATAGGTATTAGACAGACCTGTATAGAATTTTAAGATGAAAACCGTGAAAACAATCGCGTCGTTCACTTATACAGTATAATCCATTCTATACACTACCAAAACCGTAGGTCTTTTGTTGGAACGTAAGACAACAAGGTCGAGATCGGAGATTTCGTTGATTTACATCAGGCATCAGTCACGGCTGATCGAAGCTTTTGCATTCAAACAGACTTTGTTATAAACCTGTTTCGAAAAAGAAACACTAGATCTGAGTTTCTCTCCTGTTAAAGCCTGTCAGATGTGCATAGTTCTGTGACGATCGAGATTCGAACTTCAGCCACCTTCTTGTCAACCTGCTGTGTTGATCACGAAGCTATTTACCACAAATTAGACATGATCGAGTTATCATATGCGGACGCCTAACCACCTTCGCTTGCAAGCGGAAGTCAGACAACTTAATTATCTCGATGGAAAACACACTTACTGCCTGTTTACTCCGGGTGATAATCCGACAACTTATACTTCCCCGTCAAGTCGAAAGATCCATTGATGAGTAGGTGGTACGCTCACATATGATAATCCGGTCGTGTTTAGTGTGAGATCAGTGGCGCACTCGTTAGCACAACAGCCCCATGCAAACGTGGCCGGTGTTTAATTTCCTGTCATGGCAGAGATATTCTCTACTTGATGGGCCTTAAGATCATCAACACAACGGCTTTGAACCTGACCAGAAGTTACTGTAGCTTGGACCGCCGCTCATTTCAACAATCCCGTAAAATGTCTTGGAAGAAGGAAACGTTATTAAAGGAGAACTAAGCAGAAGAACTAGAAATAGAATAAATACAGATGCACCATTGACTGCAATACAATGCCATCTCAAATGACGTTTCTAACCAACGATTTGAGTGATCACGAGGACCCCAGCTAGGCAGAAAAAATTTACCCACTTCGTCCACTAAGACAATCGTATATATATATATATATATATATATATCCATCACTAACTCCAGGGTTGTCACTTATTTCAATATATTATTCCGCAGTTCCTGGCATTAATGACCCTGTTGTAACTAGGTCTACAGTTTATGAGCGCGTAAGTAGATTATAACAAATAATAGAACGGTTAACGACATCGCGGATAACGGAACAATGGACGACGGGCTATACACGATTAGCTCGGAACTTTCCAGCCGACCCAACCACACAAGGCTAACGCATGATGACAGGAAGAAGACTAACCTGCAAAGAGATCTTTGTTATGCTACTCACTCAGAGGACAGAATGGTCACAAATTCGTTCTTACTTATAGGGTTTGTGACCAATAAGAAAGAAAGGTTGAAAGATGGACCAAACAATACAGCGAGGCCCCAATCAAAAGACGAGCGTGTAGGCTGGATGCTAAAAATAGTAATGGGAGGTTGAGAACACTCGTGATTGGCGGAAAATCACACCCGTGCCAACTTTGAAGGTTACTTAAAATAGTAATGTTTTAGGCTCTTTCCAAGACAAATAAAACGATATTTACGGGGAATTGGAGATATCCCCGACACCTCCCTTACGAAGATTGATAGTAACTGATTTTCTTTAGGTCAGCTTAAATAAGAAATTTGAAACAACCATTTACCGTTGAAAATTTGAATAGAGCAGACAAAAGACTGACATTACACGATTTATGCTCGAGCAGACTTCACTGCATCTCTACTGGTGTTTACTGCAAACGAGTTAAAATGTGCGAATTTCCAAACCACAAGACAACAAAAGGTTAAAGTTTGAAATCGGTTCGACTGCTACCAAGGAAGCATCAACGTCACAGCCAGTTCTTTTTTTTACGCACAAAATGGGGTGACGGTGTCTGATCGTGGTGACCTCGGCATATCGTAGCAAACGTTTGTTTCGAGTCGAGAACGGAACACGAAATGACTTTGATTAGTCAATCACATGTTGTGTTATCAAGTAATGCTTGGCAATCGATGACGCTGGCTACTTCCGGGTGTTTGCTGTCGAGTAGCTTGATTATGTGATCTTGGTTGAACCCATTTCGGTAGGTGTTCGGCAACCCGTGTTCCAAGCTGCGGGCTCAGTTCTGCCAACATAAGATGCTCCGCATCCACATTTGTATTCATAGATTGCATTTAATTTGCCGAACTGAGGCGTCGGTTGTTTAACCGGGGACGTGAAAACTCGGACCTTTTGTGATTGTCTTGCAGTTTGGAAGCTTATACATTTCAGCTCGTCTGCAGTAAACACCGGTAGAGATGCAGCGAAGTCTGCTCGAGCGTAAATCATATTATGTCAGTTTTTTGTCTGCTCTATTCAAACTTAAGTAAGCCTCGGTAGTCGGCGTTGTCTATGAATCCAACATCTGTGGGGACGACTTGTCTCGGCGACCGACAGAGGTAAGGTTGATGCTTCGGGTAATATTGTTTTCTCAGGAAGCTCGAATGTGCCCGGTAGTTGGTAGAGCGATATGATTTCCTGATCGTCACGAGTTTCTTTATCAGCATCATGGCATAGCCGCAGCTGGTTGCGGTGTGGATCCAAGTGTCCCTTGCAACAGAAATCTCACAAAAGACCTTGTCCCGGCGTCTCGTTATCACACCTTCTGCCCACTGGTTGTGGCCGGACCGATAATTGCGAACATGAACAGATGGTCGAATCGATAACGGAGCGCGTTCGTGTTTGAAGAAAGTTGCCGTCGTTCTGATTGTTTCGTAGGAATCCTGGAGAGCAGCGTGGTTCGCAGTTTGGGACTCATAAGGGCCTCGGATATTGCTTACTGTTCAGCAGCTTGTTAGGAGTCGTCCGGTAGACGAGTAGGAACTGATGTAATGCTTAGTCAGACGCTCCCTCCCCACTCGATTTGAGAAGGGCACGTTTGAGTGTGTTGACGAAGCGTTCCGCCTTCCCGTTGGACTACGGGATGATGTGGAGGCGATCGAACGTGTTCAATGGCGTTGCGGCGGCAGAATTTCTCGAACTGACCGGACGTGAATTGGGTACCAATGTCGGACACAATGGTTTCTGGGAGGCCATGCTGACTGAACAGATGTCGAAGAGTGTTGATAGTGGTAGTCGCCGTTGCTGAAATCAGAGGCGTGATCTCAGGCCATTTGGAAAGTGCGTCAACCAAGACGATATAAGATATTTTGTTTATTAGACCGGCGAAATCGACGTGAATTTTCGACCATGGGTACTCCGGATGGGGCCATGGCATCCGCGTCTGGCTGGTTGGGTTTCGGGCAGCCTGCTAGCAACCGGAGCAATGTTTGACCACGTCCTCAATTTGATGATCAATGCCAGGCCAGTAAGCATAACTGCAATCGACCGCTTCCATTCCGCTGGTGTCCAGTGGCTCATATGGAACTGACGGAGGATCAATGGACGAAGACTGACTGGAACCACCGCACGATCATTGTTACCGCTAGTTGGAGTGGCTATGCAAATTATAGTCTGCTGCGGTCGATAACGTGCCTGAACCTACAACATTCGGCTCGGCTATAGTATCTTTTGATCAGCCTTATGACCATTACAATTGAAAATAGAAGTCACTATACGTAAATCGGCAGACATAATGAGTAGATTTAGTCGAAGTTATTTATTTGACCTCTGGGCTGAGGACCCTGATTTCTGGTTTACTGACCACTGAAACTGAAGCCAGGAAGGCTTATAGCCTTATTGCATCACCCCTCTGAAAGACAAATGTAAATAATCTTTCTTTTTGGGTATGTCGTATTTAACGTCCACTCCAGCGGTTGTTTCCGATGATGTGCAGTTAATTTCTCTAGATGAGTTTTTAAAGACCGATGTTTTCATTATAAGTTTTTACTTACTTTTTAACATACTACCGATTCAATTATGAGGGCAACCACGGTAACAAGACTCCGTGATTGAAAAACGAATGTCGTCATCACTGATTTGCCACGAGCGATGTTCATATTTGGTGTTAACGCACTCAACCTAAGAAATCGGTGAAACTGAGAGATAACATTACGAGGACCTGACAGACATAATGTGTCCTCAGAAAAAGTGGACGCCACTTTGTTTTCTAGGTCAGTTGTTCTCTGATTGTGGTCGTGAAAAAATAAGGTGTAGCATGACACGTAGTTGAATACGTATCGCTCAAATTGCCGGGCTATAGCTAAAATTTTAAAGGTAGATATCATCGTCATTGCGTTTACACCATAACACTCATTGGATGGTATCGGCAAGTTTGCCACGTGATGTATAGAGGGCTGATTTCCATATATTTACTCAAACCTTGAAAATTTCTAGACCGATAGCTGCTTAGGCCTACTGCTTGCCTCCATCGCACACTCCTCTGAATGTGGGAAAATTAGAGCACATTTGAGGAATTATAGGTCGTGTTCATTCCCTTGGTTTGAGAGCCATCGATTAAACCTTATGGGAGATAGCAACCAGTTGGATTCATTTGCGTGACTGAATTGTCTACGAAGTAGCGACATTCAGTGAAGTGGGGCAGTTATTGCTAGTACATATGTGGTTTTAGCCTCGTTTGTTTGTTCGAAAGCTGTATGCACCTTCATGTTAATTGTTTGATTTCAAGTTCAGCCTCACTCACAATTGATCGCAGCTTTCGTACTCACATAGACTTTCCAGTCGGCCCCTTTCGAAAAGAAGCACTAGACTCGAGTTTCACTATCATTAGAGCTCGTCAGTAGTGCATATTCATGCCACTGCCGGGACTAGGACTCCGATCACGATTTCATGAGGCAGCCATGTTTACCACTGCGCCATTGACCTCATATTAGGTCTGACCGAATTATTATACGTGAACGTTTAATTGTTTGAGTTCAAACCTGTGTTTGTGCACAACTTATCACCTCCATCCCTCTATCTGTAGATTAGGATTGAATTTTCTCGTATTAGTTTGACCATAGGGCGTCAGTATCAACCAATGATGTTTTTTTTTCGTCTGATGATAATCAGGAACATACTCTTCTTACTTTTGGCTTTAGACTGTGCAGCTTATCTATGCCTGTCGCTCCGGATCCTCCTCTCAGTGGCTTTCCGGAACATCAGAAGATGATAATCAAAGTGTATGCTTCGGATGAAGACGAGGATAGTGATATCAATCTTAGCGCCACGACCTTGTTTCAAGCTAGTAATCAGCAGCTTAATCAAACAATCCGTACCGGTTCAGTGATTCAATTACCAGGTACGGACAAACACTTGTCGGAACCGGTCTCAGGTTCGAAAAAGATGTCAACTGTGTTCGAGTCACAGTCGGTCTTCAACGGCATTACGAATTCGGCGGAAGAGTTAACTGAAATGGAACTTGTACGTCAAGCCGCCATGCAGGTAAAAAAAAGCATACGTATCTCACGTTAGACATGCTTCACTGTCAACTGACCCTCGTCTTTCCGATACAGTATAGTAGTGCTCGATGTTGTTGGAACTCGAGTTTGAAAACACAAGGTCTTGCTAGCCACTTGCATCTACGCTTCACTAACTAAGCAACATCACTCGTATGATAATAAGCAGAGCACTGTGCTGCAACAAACGCCGATTTTATTTATGTGCTGAAGCCTAAGTGAATAAGACAAGAGAGTGTGTGAGTGAAGATCATTGTATAGCGACTAGCTCAGGATCATCACGAATTTAAAGAATTCGAAACACGAGTCATGCCTCAGTGAAACGAAATCAAGGATATCCAATGGGGTAAGTTCAAAACTAGTAGAGTTAATTGTTACCAGCAAAGCGAAACAGGGGTAATCACTATGTGCGCATTTGCTAGATAAGAAAAGGAGATATCAGAAATGAAAAAGAGTTTGTCTAGTAGTAGACTCGTTCTGTTCATGTCGCAACGAGTATTGTTTGATGAAGGATTCGCTACAGTTGCATTGATAAGTTACCCATCCACGTTTTTAGTCGTAACGGCGACGCCAACTGATATCACAATTCTTCCACTCAAAATTGTCTGTTTCCACTAATGGAGTTCTATTCTCCTTTCACTGTAATTTGTTTTGATGTCTCTTTTTCGTGTCTCGTTACGACTCTTCCGTGGTTTGATATCCGCTTAAAATAACGTGATCAATTTCGCTGGTGTTGTTCTACTTCCAGAGTTGTTCAAACTTAACGGATCATACTAGCGCAATGTGGCATACGGTCAAAGCAGATTTATCACATGAAGTCTTCCACTAATAAAACCCATCAGTCGAATTTTGTTCCAGCAAGCACCAGTTGATAACGGTAGTCGGAATATACCGAAGCCATACAGAGGGTAATTGTGAACTAGACATTTTAGCGAACACAGTCATACTTCAGATGTGTACACTAAGTGTTTGCTAGCCTAGTTCGGTTGGAATGTCTCCTAGTGATATGAGATCTTGTGTTCCATTTATGTATGATGCCTAGGTCTGTTACACCACAATGGGTTTAGCAAAAATATTTACAAACCCCTTCATATACTCATAAGGTTAACCGATATTTCGTAGGTAATTCTTCAGGTCAGGAAGTGTCTGCATTTAACATCCGACTAAATGACATTACTATCCATCATCATACAGAAGATTTTTTGTGCAGCCTACCGTGACCTTATACCGCGTTGACTGTTTAAACGCGGGGCATATGAGGTGAGAATCATCTATTACAAGCAGACGTCGGCAAAAGCAGCACATGCAATGGAATGTTGGATCTTTTCTGGTTGATCGATAGCGTCGGGGTGATAAGTGCTCACCGTTGTTTCAGGAAAATAAGGGATCAAACAAGGTTATTCCTATTTAATAGAACGTGCAGCGCTGAGCGAATTGGGAGATAATCAGAATGTCTTTTAAGCCATTTTGGTTAGGTCTATGAGAGATCATCAAACGTAATCAGAGGTCAAAATGTGCTGTCCGTAGTCAAAAGAAGACGACCATTCACGTCGTCCACGCAAAACTTGCCTGGATTCTACCGTCTGATGTCTATTACAGCACTAGATCCATTGACAACGAAAGCACGCTTGGGCTAGGCGCTTGGATAAGAATCGCTCAATGAGCATTAGAATACCAACCCTAGTTTGATTACCGAAAGACGAGAAGGCTAATGTTCCTCAGTCGCGAACAGATTCAGCATAGTAGTGGAGTCTCGCGCCTTTCTCAGTTTGAATTTGTGTCAGGTATACGTTTTTTCTGGACATATCCGATACATGAATATGGTAACGGCATAATCCTCGAAAAGAGACGTAACTCAGTTGATGATTCTTGTTCGGAAAAGAAAGGTAATCACAAGTCACTGGAACGCTAATTTGATCGACCGCTGAAACTTCGTTTCCTTTAGCGACGACTTTAGTCTATGCAAAACCAGGGTCAGTGACTGTCGCTTCCAGAAATAAATATGCTGACAGAAGCGTTACTGTGACTGTGGGTCAAGAAAATTGCCACTGCATATGACTATAAAAAGGCATGACCGCCACGTACCTCTGGGATTGATGGACATCGAAGAACACATACGGCTGAAGGACGGAAAGTAGAGTATGCGGTCGCTGGAGAGAAAGCAATGTGATTTCTCGGAATCAATTTCGTTTGGGATGGCATTGACAGAGAAGATCAATTTCGGTCTAGTGGGTAAGTGCTTGAACTACAATCTACCACTTATTCAAAGGTCGTGGGTTCGATTCAACGGCGTGCGTGGTGCTGATGAGACCCAACAGCTGTCCACCACTTCACTGGTGGTCACTGGGACCAACCGTTTGCAAAAAGCTCATGGAAAACAGTCAACAGTGTTACTGACACATATACATCGTCGACTGCAGTATTACCGCATACTAGGGCGTTTTTAGTCATCTGTGCGAATGATCGCGCACTCGCCTCCCTCTCGCCGTCAAACCTTGGTTGAGGGGTAGTTAAAACTTTCATAGCTCACGGCCATCTTGTCCCCGGCTGTCTTACGGCTTATTCCTATCGTCGGCAGCTGCTGCCGTACCTGGTATGAGACTCGGCCAACGCGGACTGCGAATTTTTATTGTCTTGATTATCGATCGTGAACTCGGAGATTCCCCAAGTGTGCGACGACGGACTATCGCGTTGCTTAGATGGTTGACTCACTTGATTCAGACTAACTAGCGGAGGCACTGGTATTCGGATACAGATAGTTTATATGCATCCTCCACGAGAAGTATACTGTGCCTAAACTATGTGTCCAGTATTGTGAGATATTGCTGTTACATCCACCTGACGAGAACAAGTGTCTTCCGCGGTTAACCTACCCAGGTCATCACCGTGGGGTTACTCAAATGAGCCCTGAACAAAAATCTCAACAGCTGTGCGAATCTCCTTTCAAAAGGCTTATTCCAAGGGAGCATCGCAGTGATTTTCTACTGATTCAGCAAAACTTACGAACAAACGTCGACTGATATCTTTTTTGACTCCGAATGCGACAAAGACCACCGTGAACCGGAACGCGCACTTACGAACTGCGTAATGACTGTAAGTCTGACTTCCCTGAGCATGCCGGGTAATCCTGATTCGTGGTTGCATTGGGCGTCGATAAGACGTTAGTGCTATTATCTGAACTGACCACACTCCGTTCTCTATGGGTGACTGAAGAGGTGCCTGGTGACTGGCGCTAATTAACAGCCATTTGCATTTTCGAAAGAAGTGTTAAGACGTATGACAGCCACATAGGTACCAGCCTCATCAATGTAGCAACTAGGCTGTTCACGGGTCTCTTAATGCGGCTGCTTCTAAATCACATAGAACCAGATAAGGGAAGAATAGGCGGGGGTGCATTGATCATATGTCCACCTTGCGACAAACAGTGGAACGTCTACACTCTTCTTGGCACACGATCGTCTTATTTTTGGATCTAAAGATGTCTTTGATTCGATTTATTGGTATACTTTCCCGGTCTGTTACCGTCGAAGAGAAGTCTCAACAAAGTAGATCAATTTGTTGAAGTCGTTGTACACCAACTCTGATACAGAGTGCGCAGTTATGTGTAATTACCTTTAGCGATCAACGATATTCTGGAAGCAGCACTTGGAGTTTTCTAAGGTCTCGTAGTGGGGTTTCCTCCATTTAGCAAGCTGACTAATGTTGAGTATGTGTGCTTTATTTAATTCTTCTGCAGAGAACATACAGACCATGTTGAATTTGTTAAAAGATATGGTATGCACTTTGCATCTCCAAAGTGTAAGGTTTTGTTGCAAGATTGGGTTGGCACTGACCCTGTCCTTGTTGTTGCAATCAGGCCGCTCAAGACCATCGACCACTTCACCTACCTATGTGGTGTCATCCTATCAACTTGTAATATTTCTGATGACGTGTCCACGAGGATTGCGAAAGCATGTAGTGCAGTTAACTAAATGCACGGCCCACAATGCGTGCGTGAGTCCAGTTTTGTTTTACCTATCAGAGACGTGGCCTATTCGAGCAGAAGGTGTACCTAGATTCTTGATATTTGACCAGGATTGTCCTCGCCAGTTAGCCAACATTAAATGGACCGATTATGTGAGCAACGTGACAGTCCATCTGCGTTTGTTTATTAAATGTGGAAGTTCGCGACCGATACCCGGGGTAGTGAAAATACAGTCTTCGCTGGTTGGGCTGAATATTCCGTATGTCGGCAGTGTGTTTGCCACGTCGCGCATTGTTCAGTGTAGCTGCTGATGGCCAGAAAAAACTGCAAGGCAGCCAGACAATGATGTGATCACGATCTATAAAGACTTTGGCCGTTCGGCTGACCAAGTTTGGCGAGTACAGTCTAACTGGTTGGAAAGTTCGCGACCATCCATACCGCTAGTCAGAAACACTCTCTAACATGGTATTGTCGTAGACAAGTGCGATTTTTTCCTCATGAAACTCAATCTTTTTTGTTTTCCTTCTTTTCCATGCATTATGTTTACTTATTACTCTGCTACTCCGTGGACTGTTGTTGGGACTAACGGCAGTTCAAGCCACTGTACTCGCCAGTGCGGCACAAAGCTGAAAATGATTATGTCTCCTGGTGATTTTCTGAAAGTGGCGAGAATATTTGTTTTTTTTTCGGTCTCCTAATGTTCACATCACTACATGATTGGGCTCGTCCTTTTTTGGATTCATCAACCAGAGATTATATCTGTGCGAAGTAACGATCTTCTGATTATGAGTCAAAGCTTTTGTACAGCCGATCGTTTATTCTACGCGTGACGACGCATTTCAGACTATTGGTGTGTTTTGCTGGCATGTATGTATCCTAGTGAGTACAGTGCAGCACCTCGGGTTGTCAGTTTTTGCATTGACTACTGTCGTCTTAAGGACATTAAACTATGGTGTAAATATCCGAAGATCAATAGACAGCAGCTTCGGCTGTCCTACGGTTCGAATCTTTCCATGACCACCTCTTAATAAGACTCACATCAGCCACTATGGAGGGCCGGTTTGAAAGTATACGTCATTGTTCGTATGATCTCCATGTCATAATAGCCGTAATCAGTACAAAAACTGGCAGCCTCAGATGGACTTATTTATCATCACCAATGGGTTATTGATGTTACGCATCATCGGCGAGAACCACTAATGTATCGTTGTCTATGATGATAGTGATGCACGAATTAATCGGATCAACTTGACATTACTCTTGCTGTTATTGCCTGCAGGTCATGGAATTCGGCGCGAGTTACTCAGATGCAGAGGGGGAGGACGAAGTCCAATCTCATCCTGAAAGTGGCAGGTCCAGCGTCGAACCGGACAGTTTGGCGGAGGTGGCCACAAAACTGCCCATACATCGCCCTATTGATTCGCTGAACACTCACTGTTGTTGATCTCACAAATGTATTATCAAAATAAAACAAGTGATTGCATTTCTGCAAAGCTCCTGTTTGTTGCCACCAGCGGAACTGGTTTTGCCATTGAATCTATAATTGAATTACAACCAAACTGGACGCTTCTGTGTCCATTGGATCAATTGGGTCAGTATGTGCCTTTGAGACCGATTGGATGTAGAGGTGTACTGGACAAGTATGCGAAAACACCAAGTGTGTAGCATGCTCATGTCAGCTAGGTACGAGCTACGGAAGACGTCTAACAGATCTTGCACTGAGAGCGGCCAACATCAGTGACGTCCAGTTTTGTCACAGAGGTAGTAATAGAGAATTGCCTACGATGCTCACAGAACGCCAGCTTCTTACCCGGCGGAAGATTGATGAATTCCAACTACATCGAAAACAAAGTACTGCTACTTGACACTTTTCAAGCAGTAAACAATATCCCAGGTTCTGCACTTTGTAACCTTACAGTACTTTCGTAACGGTACTACAGTTACATAAATCTATGCTTGGATAGTGGTTATGGGAATCGTTTGTTGGTTTTGCACTCAGAAGTGATCGGGGGTGTTGCAAATGAAGTGAAGTCCTCGCTAATTCAGATCACCTATCAGTAAGGTATCCGGAAGGAAGTTTGGTTCAGTCAAAGCATCAACTGCGAGCGTCTGCTAATTTTATGTGTTTTCAGCCTATGGGGTGAATAAATTTATCTCATCAAACAGTAACCAGTACATCTGCTCACATTAACACCAGGACACTGCTTGATAACTTCGGTTTCTTCAAGCTGGTGGGCAGCTATCGCGAGCGTACTGTACATCAAGTTAGGGTCGACAGGGATGTCCAACCTTCCGATGAACGATAGTTTAGGAGCACTTGGTGTTTTTAAGATCTCAGAGGGGGGCTTACAGATAGTAAGCTGACTGATACTGATTATACGGAAGACATCGGTTTAGAGGAGAACCAATCGCGAAAAATATGGGCTTCGACTGGTTTCGAACAGGGAACGGAAGCAGCATACCCAAATGCGACAAACGCTCTACCAGTTTAACTGATTGGTGCCACCTTATTAATAGGGAAGGTGTGATCAAAAGATATGTCGATCATGTGACTCTGCCGGGAGATGCATGTAGACTCTTCAAAAGCGGATGCGGGCACGCCAACTACCCGTACCACTGACGTCTTGTCGGCTGATAGCACAGTAAGAACGAGTACAATGAGTACAGAGAATACCCGGGTCATCTTTGGTAAATAAGAAGTGCGGGCTGACTTTTTATTACTAATAAACATGGTAACTGAAAGGATCAGTGTGGTCGGAGCAATTTATGGTATACTTGGCGACCCATCCAATCATGATCTTCTGTTTTACGTACTCATGAATGCTTTTTGTGTACTCTGTTACGTGCAGTGTACACTAAATCTGGCGTATTACAGAAAGGCTTGCTACCAGAATAACCGAACATCACAATTGGTAAGTGAAAAACCGCAATTACGACCGTAATTCACCAGGTTCTGGGGCACTCGTTGACGGAAAACCGCCTTTCAAAGCGTCTGTCGAAGACTGAAAGATCTACCGCGTCGACTGCAGTAGTCACCACCTGCATCGAGTTGTGCAACCCTGGTATCCTTATTTAGAAGAAAGTCGTGCGGGCGCGAGACCCCTTTCGGTGTCGAAAAGCCTTCAAGCCTATCATTTGGGTCAACGATTGCATGAAAATCACCATCTGACGCCGTTGTAGTGTTGCAAATGGTCTAATGATCAAGCAGATCACCAATCATTATATTATTCACAAGACTAAAACAGGTATTTCCTAACGTTGTTTCTTCTGGCTACCACTGTCGTCAGTGATTGACACTTATGAGCAGCATCGAAGGATTCTGGCAGCCGTTGACAAAACATTCGGGAATAAGAAAAAAACAACGGGGTGGTCGGAGCTTTAACAGCCGCACTGAGCAACGCATGGCGCGCAGAAAACTTTGGCTGAGTACAGAGAGCTTATACGTATCTTCTGCATGAATGGATCAGGTCTCTGACCCGTAGAACGAAACTATGCGTTCAAATGTTCCGTACACCCTCAATCTTCAATCTGACGTCATTGGGATATCACTTCTCCTTCTTGGCCTCATATACACTTCACCAGCAACAATACAAACTAATGGGATGACACTACCAAATAGGTGGAACGAACAACAGTCTCAGATAGTCTGTTCGCAATAATAACGGTTAGGGCCAACCTAATCTTGTAACGCTTGAAAATCTGAAGATGCTAAGTGCACACTACACAAGTCAACCACATCAATTAACTTCATCAATATGGCTTGCATGTTGTCTGGGGAAGAACTAAAGGAAATAATGTAATCAGTGTATGCGATAGTGTCAGCTCTCGAGCAGACTGCTGCATGCTCAACTGTAGTACAACCTTCGGAAGTCGGCGTATATCCAGGTTCATAAAACGCACCAGTTTTCAGTGAGTTTGAGTTGCAGTACCCTCGAGATGTGATTTCTACTACTGACATCGGGGTGGTTCATTAATGGGACTAGTACCTATTGGGGAAGCTGTTGGTTCAAAGACAAGTGTGCTTACTTGTGTAGCATGATCGCTTTCGTTGGTTGCCTTTTTAACAGAGCGACAGGCGCGTCAAGAAAGCACTCCTGCTTTTAACCTACAGTCACATAAAATGCAACTCCCAGAATTTCATAAACTAAACGGAAAACATGGATATATAGTGTAAATGGTCGATCGCTGAGATTATCTTCAATATCCATTTCGAGTGACATGGGCAACCCACCATGTAAGCACAAAATTACTCTCCCTACTCCGTGATGTCAACACAATCTACGAACAGCAAAATTACGACACACTGGTGCATTGTCATTTAGCATAATGATAATGACCATAAACCACAATTACGTTTGGAAAACCGTTAGTTCGTGATGCACAAGAAGGAGCTGAAACTGGATTTAAAAATGCAACAAGGTTTGCCAACAAAACGGCACGTTCGTGGACGAAACGTTGGGTAATGTGTAACGATTGCAAACGTTCTCTCAGAAGTAGTTGACCTGAACTGACCACCGACAAGAAAGATAGATGTTCATCAGGAATAACGAAATGAAAACCCCTTGCCTCCAGCCACGTTGCGAGTGAGCCCAGCAACTTTTCGACGCTAATAAATATCATCATCATAACAGCCATGAGCCTGACCAAAAGGTACTGTGGCTTGGGCCGCCACTCACCTTAACAGTGGCGTGCAATATCCTAGAAGACGTTACTAGGGAGGTTGAACATTATTAAAAATAGACTAAGCGGAAGAATCTGTCACAACGAGACTGGACCTTGACGCGGTGTGACGGCTTGCGCATCTCTATGACCTATTGGGCTAAACTGGACGGTGTGGCCAACACACCGATAGAGTCACTCATGCCAGGCAGGCCAATAGGTAGAGGTCTGACAAACCAGTC
>JTDE01021289.1:0-52487 GCA_014338405.1 Paragonimus skrjabini miyazakii | reverse complement strand
TCTAATGAGAGCGAAACTCGAGTCTAGTGCTTCTTTTCGAAAGGGGCCGACTGGAAAGTCTATGGGAATGCGACAGCTGCGATCAATTGTGGGTGATATTCAATCTATATTAATATTAAGTTCACTGCAGAAATGATGCAGGCTCAAATTTCAGACATGAATAAATATAAAACCATTGAACTTTTTAAGCCACTAGCACACTGAGTTAAAAAAGCCCACACAATTAAATGAATAAGTGAGTGAGTTGCCCATTTCGAACGTGCAAAGCCACCTACAAATTGCCTTAAGATTGTCCATTTAAGCAAGTCAGGCAAAAATTCATTTACATTCGTTCGCTTAGATAGAAAATATAAGTCAAATGAATAAAACTCAAATTATTCAACATTTTTTGTGCAACCTTGGCCAGTTATTGGATATTCGCATGGCAAGTCCACCATGAGCATACCACTTATATATTTGATTTTTCAGAGCAAAACAGATGGAAAAATTCGTTACAGAGCGGAAGTCATGATGTTGTGTATACTCGCCAGGAAAATTAATCGATCAATCGCGTTTCAGCCGAATAAAGTGGACGAGTCGAGCAGCAGCAGTAATAGCAGTCGGCCAGTGCGGGAAGTGAATGAGGGCAAAGAAACAGAAGTAGATCGATAAAGTTTGGTTCGGACTGCATGCAGCTAAACTGCAATTAAGTCTCAAAGCCGATATGGACTGTTTTGTATATTGGTTTACGTAGCCTGGAAATATTGAACTATGTAGTTAGTTTTTGGTTATATTTCTCTAATAGATTCATTAGTCGAGTAAATCGATGCAGTCATGTAAATGCAGGAAGTGAGCATAAAGGGAATGGTTAAAATATTCACGCTGCGTACAGAGTTTCATCCGGATACAAGTAAGTAAGACCACCCAGGTATCGGAAATGATTTGGTGTTTGCTATCGAGGCAATGCCAAAAGGTAAAGTGCGCGCTATCTGAAATAAAAACGATGATAATGCTATAAAAATATGTGAAGTCGTTAGATAGATAGCAATTCAATCTAAAACCAAAGGGACATTAAGACTAGCATTTATATTAGATGAATCGTAGGTATACTGATTACTAGGGTGACTGTATCGTGGGGACAAATTGTGTTGGAATTTACAAAAGAAGATTGTGGTATATAATGGCTCCTGCAAAGGTGTTGGTTGCATAATAAAAGCACAGAAAATGCGTTATACACTATTTCCGTGTACAGATGGGATGACATTCTTCGCCACAGATTATGGGTGTTGTATGTCAGCCCTTATACAGATACCTAGGTTTCCAGTCATCTCCTGTCCTCTTTTTAATGTGAGCAGCTTGTCATCAGACAGTTCTACCAACAAAGATGCGTGAGTATTTGCACATACAAATGGTGTGTCGCACAGATTAGTGACGTTCCGGTCCGAAGTACAAAACACTGCTTTGTTGCGTTGTAGTGTTTCAATAATGTGGCTGGCTGATGTTTCCGCGTTGTCGTTGATCAGTAGTCATTCCGAATAGTGAGTTCTAAGCACATTTATGTTCATTCTTGAGATGGTTTTTGTCTATATTTTATTTAGACATATTGGATTGTTGCTTTTTTTGATAAGTTGCTTGTAAAATTTCTGTCACTTAATTTAACTGTTATTGCTGAATGCTTTCCGTGCTGTATGAAGGAGGTCAGATCTCAGGTTTATTCTATGTTCCACAGAACGGAAGCTTTCCACGCAGGTCTTCTGGCATCCAGGTGGTTAGAATATCTAGGAATGAAAGAAGGGTATTCAATTCACCTTGCCTAGTTAAATTTAGGTTGGAATGGATTTGGATAGAATCTTAATAAACTTGTTTAAATCACTCGAGTTTTCAACGGTGTTTACAAGAGCACCTACATACCAGCCACACACATTACTGAGCTTTTCCGTTTAACACGGCTTTTACTTTATCCATGAAAAAATCTGTTAGAAACGGAGGTACTGACTGTTAAATGTTAAGGTTCTCCGATGTTTTAAAAAGCGACTTGTGTTAGCATTATGAAAAAGTATCTTCTAAATAAGGACTCACGACCTGCTAGACAATCTGCAAATGAAGCCAAAAGTAAAACTCTAGTAAGGTACAGTAACCTCAGCGCTCGGTCTGAAAAACTGATCAACCGTCACAACTGAACACAATGGACCGCAACCTTTTAGTAAATTAATAAATTGGAAAGAAGCACTCGTCATAATGAAAATCAATTAATAGATTATTGACTAAATGAACAATAAGATCAACGAAATTACTGTGCGTGGCTTAAGGTCAAATGATTTCCTCTGTCCGCGTTCAGGCAGATGACGTGACTGATAACCTACGGTTACTATCTAAGATAAAGAACCAATTGTCGATAGAAGTAAACAAAATTGGTGGATTGAAATCCCGGGAGGAAACTGTAAAGCCACTCGATATTCAGCAAACGACTTTGTGCAGTATGTCGCGCAGTACGCTTCCATTTGTTACTAACTGTGATCATTGTATGTTACAATGACACGAAGTTGTCTGATACTCGTTTCTTCCTGAGTTAATAAAAAAGTGTAGCAGAAATAAATGCGAATAAAACCATAAGACCACTCCAGGGGTATAAAATGTTTTCTCTATCTAAACATGGGTCAACTGCGCGTTGATTATGCCATCACACGATATTAGCATGACAGTCGACACATGACAAAGGCTGATAACCTAGAGATGAACAAGCAGCTACTTCGGTCGCAATCAGAGGTATGTTAGTAGGTTTTTCCTTAGTTCCTCTGTGCTGCCAGACAAAACGTTTCGTGAGTTCAAGTGGAAAATATTCTGACTTCCAGTAAATGCACCTGAGTATCATGAATAGAAGTTCGGAGATTTAGAGTGTCACTCGTAATTGAGAACGTGATGATAGGGCAAAGTGAGCCAAGTGTAAATATCCCACCACCAACCGCTACCACACAGTAGCTTAATTTGTTTTGACCAACCGCTCATCTACTCATAAAATGTAAGCTACGGTGATCAAATGGACGTAACCAGGGGTATATTAAAAAACGTGATGAACCGATCGGGTTACAGTGCTACAGCGACAAGAACCGCTACACGATTCGACAGAGATGACGCCCAAATCCTTCTGGATGCCAAGAGCCCTATATTCAGAAGGCGTGCAACGTTGGATTATCTCTTTTCAGGAATCAGCCGTCGGAGTCATTAACCACTTAAAATAAACGACTTTGTGATATGGCACACCCATCGTGTACCATGATTCTACATATTACCGGCTCATGTTATACATCTATCCAAACACGCGAGTATATCTGTCTCTGTCTGGAGCTATAGGTAGGGCCAGCGGTAATCTAAATCGAGCACCATTACCTCATCATATTAGAATAAGACCCCTCGTACGGAAAGTTCGAACTGGAACCCATCGGTTCCGACTGTTCTGGCCCACTATCGTTGGGATCAAATGCAACTATACAAAGTAAACGATGGCCATTGTTGCGTGCGATTTTTCATTAGCGTTTAAACGAAATTTGGGCACACGACGTAGGTTTTTGTCTCACGAATCTTCCACATGGCAGTTTGGATCGGTCTTGGAAAAGTGTCAAGTGGAAAGAGCATTGAAAGTGTTGCACACGGCTTCGCTCAAATTAATCATAAGGTACATCGATCGCTTTTTCTCAAAATGATTCTTTGTCCGCTTACCTCTTTACGCCTCATGTCTCCGGTTGCAACTGTACGTGAGATTCGTTCTTCCAAAGTGGTTCAGGTATTCGTAAATACTCAGCAATCCAGTGTTTTGACTTACTCACTCGAAACCTGTTAATAATCATTCAATTCCCTTGACAGGTGACGTCATGTTTTTTGTAGCCGTATGATAAAACAATTACAATTAACTCAGGCCACGTGATCGATCACGGAAGTACACGTTCGATGTGGAGACACGTCAATCAGGCCAATTACCTACTACTAGCTGTGATATGTCATAAAAGTAGAGAGAACGACATACGATACATTTCTTCTGCCATCAAGCGGTGACATGTAACGGCAGAAAGCTGTGATCCGAAAGTCGGTCAGGTAACCTATCTGTAGCAAGGTGGCCATTCGTCAAGTGGTTTATAACATGAAGTGTTAACATCCTGCCTAATCTCTTCCATCCCGAACATAAAACATTTGAATACACGATTGAACAGAAAATGGTCCTGGGGATTTTCAGCGTCCAGCCGTGAATGTGGAGTGTATTGTGTTTGTTTACGTGTACAGCGTGAACATACAGTCGACAAGGTTAAACATAGAAGGGTTTTGTTGTATACCGTTTCTGTGTACCTTACGAGATCACCATTACCCACTCGATCCCATGAGCCATCAATCGTTAGTTAGTCTGACTCGACGCATTCCAACCAAGCTCGGCGTACTGAACGACGGAAACATGTAGCTATTGATTAGAATATGGAAAGTGGATTGATGTCATGAGTTGACCACGGGAGGTTGAAGGGAGACGTACACATATGGAAATTCAAGGGTGAATTATTCCGTGATAGTATAAGGTTTCTAGCATCGTAAGTTGACGTTGACTCGGTCTACTCGTGAATCAATAGCCACTTTACTAAAAGTGAGTTGGCCTTCTATGATCACATCGTCAGTGGTTTGATAATCTGATCTCAATCCCAAAGAACACGTTTTAGAGCACACTGGCTGAATTACCTCAATAGTTAAAAAATTATTGGTATTATTACAAGTAAGATTGATGCTTCCAAGTGCATAGTAGCAGAATGAGAGTATATAGAAAAACTTTAACAACACAACGAAGCATCGACGCAGTATTATTGTGGTGGATTGTCAGGCCGGAGGTGTGAGCGTTCCAACACTCGGTGGGATATCTAGACGCGGGGGGAGTTACGTCTAAAAACCCAGAACGAGCGGATGGTGGACAACAGGGGCAATCGGATGAGTCATCGCTCGACCGGATCGGACCAACGGGCGAGACGTGGCAGCCGAAATATAATGAATGACCAAATTGAAGGCGTGATTAGTCCAACACTCTCAGGAATATCTCAACACGGCTGCAGAGTACGTTCAAAGCCTACAGTAGATAGACGGGGGAGAGCACGAGCGACCGGATAAGCCATCGCTCAACGAAATCGGATCAACGGACGAGGAATAGCAGGCAGAAAACCCCCGGGTAGAAGGCGCCAATCACACACCTAAACCGGGTAGAAGTGCACACGACGCGTGAACGGAAACCTGGGGGTGTTGTGGACTGGAATGCTGACTCATAAATGCGAGCGCGCGCAAAGCATGCGAACTAGCGTGTTGGACAATAAAGATTGTGCTTTATTGGACGCCTTTTCGCTACATCATGGCCATATGAATTAACTAGGTCGGAGAACAAAAACCCCAGTCTACCGAAAACAAAATCATACTGGTCGGGGCTGTTTGTTTTGATTGGTGCCGACTACGGTGCTCTGAACAGGGTGGTCGGTCGAGCGAAATCGTCAGAGAAGTGCGGGTTGGCGAGAAAATATGCAACTTGAAGAATCCCCTAGATTCAGCAAGTCACCTAAACGAACAATACCGAAGAGGTGTGCGGAAATGAGAATGCAGTGAGTCGAGTGCGGAAGCAACGCGTCTTCCTTGCTGACTGAGCAAACCACTGTGTTGATCCATTTAGCCAAAGGTCCAACGTGCACTTCTAATCCGTCCAATGGCTCGCTGAACCTCATCCAAGTCCGAGGCGGGAGGAGCTGTCACTTCGTTGGCTTGCTGTGGCAAGTTATTCAGTCATCCAGGTAATGGGAGCATGGTAGTTTGGAAGGTTGCCGTGTATTTGCGCCGGATCCTGGCAACATTTTCCGATCGTGGATAAAGGATGCCAGGGGCACCCTCCACCAGTACACCAATAAGTTGGGCACAGGGATGAAGATTCGCCTCAAACGAACCATAAAACTCCTTGTTGTTGACGATCTGCGTAGCCCTGTATCAAGTCAACTTGTCTCTCACCAGTCATCTTTGATTCCGTGAAGTCGTTCAGTGAGTTAATGACAAGATTTAGATAACAGTATTTTGCTGCTCTTGAGTCCACTGTGGAAGTAGCGAGCGTTTTATTTTTCTCTTGTATCAGACTCGAGACAACTGCACTGTTGTCGTTAAACATGTCCGAGTGTTTCTGATGCTAGATACTGACGGCATCAATGGCTACCGCAATCTACTCCTTGGTATGTCGTCATACAAGATCAGTAGAGGATGTCAGCGCATTTGGACAAATGCGTGCTAGAAACTGACCCTTGTTATTGAGTACTTCAGCCACCTGATACCCAATTTGCGCCGCTGGCTGGCAGATCTACGATAAACGGGCATGCAAACGTGATTAAACACCTTAGCCCCGACCAGCCTACGATCCCGGCCGCACTAAGCCCCGTATATCACTCGCGTTTCACGTTCTTTGTAAACGTTGCGCTATCGTACCGGGTGGTGGCTGCTTCGTTGATGAGTGCAGGTCGCGATACCGTTCCCATCCAGATGGAAACGGGTGCATGCCGTGGCCAACAAGAGGAGCTGATTGCTGAAGAAACAATACTTGTAGAAGGCATGTGATTGTTGATTCAGCTAATTTCCATCAGTATACACTTTCCTCGTATAATGCAAATGGTCTATATCAACCCAAACTAAACGGTCTTCCCACACTGGACACGAAACAGACCAACGTCAACAGCTTTTGAATGAGCTGTCCAAGTTGATCTCGACAATTCAAATTAACTTTATTATGACGCTAGGTCAGCGTGAAAATAGGAGACATATCGACCAGAAGCAGGACGACAGGGCTCTATAACATAGCCACAAAAATGAGAAACGTGATACTCCGTTTAGCGTTTTTGTGGTACGGTTAGATAAAGTCACGTCACGTCACAGCTCACAATTGGTGCGGGCAAAACTGGAAAACAGCATGATGTGCCCCAACTGTTATGAGAAAATTGTCAGTTTTCAGTCAGTTCTCTACTGGTTTGCAAATGTTTTGTCTGTGAATGCAGCTTTTATTATCCATCCTCTGATGGACAAGAACTCTTAAGACGGCATATTCCGCTAAGGCAATGTCGTGCTTTTCTTCATCTACGTGCACTCATTAATGCATCCTATTTCCCAGCCCTGAGCCGCCGTTGGATCACCGATTTGTTAGCAGCCACCTGCTATCCATTGTGTCATGATGGCTAAAACACCAGGACGACAGGGCCATGTGATTTGACCCGAGATGCAAGCACACCTCCACGCCAGCGAGCACATCTACGTTCACAAGAATGTGCTGGTGCAGTTCGCTAACCAGACTCAGCTATGAGGCCTGTTTTTTTAAAAGTCTTTCTGTTAGAATTCCTGTGAAGTATTTTGTAGTCTAGATTTTGTTGTGGAGCGTTCTCTTGTGGGACAACTGGTACATTTAATTTTGGATCAAGCCCATTTAAGTCTCGGAACGACAGTTTGGCGCGAAGCCGAACAGTGCTCGAAGCCGCGAGACGTAGCCGAAACTCAGGTACATGCCGTCACGACTACAATGAACGCTGCCGTCATTTTGGTGACTACTTGTGGGTTGTAATCGAACCCAACGGAAGACTGAGGGAACAACCAACCGTTATGTGGTGAACAAGTGGTGTAAAAGAAACTTCGGAATTGTCGACGCATTCGCGATCAGCAGTGAAGCGTTGGTGTTGTAGAAAAGACACAGCTGAAGGAAATTGCCAGCAGTCCCAGTCGCCAATTCAGTTAAAACCCAAGACACGCTATACAACCCTATTTTGAGGGGGGCACGTCGCGATCTAAACAGCTGATGAACACATTCATGAAAAAAGTTATCCTTCCGCCGATTATTTGAACGAGGGCCAACCCACTTTGCCAGTATAGTTGAGGTCACAAAGTTACACTAATAACATCAGTTCCGGGAGGGTCAGTAAGAATTAGAGCTGTGCTCCATTTCAATGACTGTGTCAACAATACAGGATTAGTGATACAAACCGCTTCATAGTGGATGGTATATTCCCAAACACGGGCAATTGGTGACAAGGGGAATTTTAAATACACACAGGCAAGTGCATTGCTGATTTATGGTTGAAACCTGCTGGTTGTTTCGATGATGGGAACGATCCCAAGATACTACAGCAGGCCCTTTTTATAACAATGGATAACCACATCAGCACATTCAACTAGGGAACGTTTAGTTGATGACATTAAAAATTAAACGGAATCATCTATTGCCGTTTGATGTATCGGTCTCCGATAGAAAGCTCTTCCCGAAAGCAAACAACCTTAATTGAACGTACACATTCACGGAAAACGTGACTCCGACGTTAAACATGTTACAATCATGTGGCGAAATTTTTTTAAGTCGAGCGGATAAAACAGACGCTGATGACTGTGTAGTAACAAACGCTCATACCTATCACGTTTGACTTTCCAAGTAGAAGATCACGCTGCTCCCAGAGTCCGGCTTCAGGTGGAAACGGACAAGTTATGTTCGACAGATATATTCAATGGTGTACATCAAAGGAGCTCCAACTTCTGTTCCACATTAAATCGTTATGTCCGTCAACAGACTTACAGAAGGTACCGGTAAAAAAACGCGTCCACCAGGAAACGTAAAAACCTCATATCGAATACAAAAGCGTCTGTTATGCATACTTCCATTTCACCATATGTGGCTAATGAAGTAGCACTGTATAGAACATTTTAGACGACCCCATTTGAGGGTGACCGAAAAGTCATTCTCAGCATGATAGTTGGAGAGATCACATTATTATTATACAACGGCAGAACAGCCTACAATAAAAACAAGAGGGTTTAGAGTGGAAAATCTAGGGCGCTAATACAGAGGGAGTGATAAGATGGTCAGCCACTGACAAGCATCCTCAATTTAAAGAACAGCCTGTGTAGCAACATACATATACATGATTTATCGAGTACGCACGTGAACGTAAAAAACAGCCCGGTAGAAAAGAAACAAACCAACATCGGAATCAGGGGCGCGCATAACTATCACATTGGAAATGATGAAGTTTCACAAACACCAGGCAGATGAGCACTGTACAAAGCATCAAAAACCTAAACTGAAATCACCTAGGGAAGAGCTAGTAAAAACAGTAAGCTTGTAAGTGATCGAATGTGCCTACACACTGACCTCGAAACGGATTTCGACGTACTGTGATTTTGTTCGAACGACACAGCAAAAAGCTATAAATGTAGAAAAAAATGCAGCTAAGACCAACTTAACAGCGGATTCACACTGGTACTAAGTAAGCCTTTACACGCACGCACACACAATAGTGCATGGCAATAATGATTCAACAGTGAAAAAAGTGATAAGAGACCTCAACTGCGTCCACGACAATCGTTGAACAAGCACATACACAAATGGAGAATTAACGCGAAAAGGAGTAAAATATTAACATCAGATAGAATAAACGAAAAAATTCAGGAAATAAAGAGACCGAGCTCAAAATCTGTCTGGCTAACATTCATATTTCCAGCCTACGCACAAAAAAACTCACAAAAGGTATAGGCGTCTATGCAGGAACAAGCAAGAAAAAGCATGAAGTGGTAAATTGGGTCTGTCTGTCAGATAAACTAAGACTGCAAGCTTGAATCCGGAGCACGATCAGGAAGGATAATTGAGTGCACAAATGCTAAGAAAGCAAATTGAAAAGGAAAGACGGATAGACGGTAATCGATGGACTGTTTTTAGAAATGAGCCACAAAACGAGATCAGTGTTTGTAGGAAGCCTTACAAGAGATGAACAATTACAATATAGTAGGGTGGAAGAAGTAACAAAATATACGACTGGTGGATACGGGTGGAAACTAGCGAGCTAGGTCGGAGGGCTAAATATGAAAAGGCAATCTGATGTGTACGATAAATCCGACAAACAAAAGGCGAAACAATATACGCCCTTTTGGTTCGATCACAGACTACTTTGCAATACGCTTAACTAGGTCTACAGCATCTATGTTGTGGATTAAACAGACTTCCAGACAGCTTGGGAACCCGAGCTTGTAAGTGAGATAAAATACATGGGCCAACTTTCAAAGACTTCCTCTTGAGCTCGTATTCTATGGCCCAAGGGGTATAGAATGATAACTAGTGTAAAAGATTGAATATGGGTTGTCCATTAAACGAAACGAATGACGATCGGAACAAGCCGTAAAAACAGTCAGTGGGTTTAAGTCAAAGATAATATTACAGTGTTCATTCGATTCAATCCTGTGTGTACAATTTAGTCGCATACAGTGAACCGTGGTGAGAGGAAATAAAAAGGAAGGGAAATAGAAAATGATGATCAGAAAACAACAATAAAACGCCGAATGAGGTAGCTGAACTCTACATGTAGCCCTGGACGTTGCGCTAGACATTGAATGTGAAGGAACGAGATATAAATGAGTGTCTGTACTACCAGGGCTACTCCTGCTGGTGACGTAAGATTCAGAGGATGTGAATAATGTGTGCAAAGTGGGAAGCGGCGGTGTGTGAGAAGACAAGACAGTATATTCAGATGGGCTTTTAGACGATAAGTGATTACAACGACCCGAAAGTGGGTGGTAGCAAGATTTGAGGCCCTTCTCACTGGCGTCGTCAGATGAGTATTTGGGGGAAGTATCTGCAACGTTCTGAGGAACGGATGGGTCATCCGGAGAGGTTGAAGTGGCCAGAAAGTATAGGTCAGCTTGTGAGACACAACAGTTTACCTCGCATTCTTCCTTGCTCTCGTAAACATTCCGGTATTGCGAGCTATGGTGATAATGGCTCTCTGAAATCAGACAAATGAAAAAAGGAGTTTAAAAGGCAGGTGATTTGCTGATTGCATTAATAGTGTGCGAACAAAAGCAACGCTTCGTTATGCGGTGTGCAATAAATTCTACAGTAGAAACTAATGGTTAGCTCGGTCTGTAGTCGTCCTATTATTTGAGGTTGACATTAAACTAGGCACCAATGAACCGGCCGCAGCCAGAAATAAGCGACTAAAAACTGATAATACCTTGATTGATGTTGTTTACTCAACGGCCGGCTCAGTTGATTGAAACAAAGGGACAACTATTGAAATCCGCCAGCATCGTGCTACAGACCAAAGGTTGTTTACGATGATGAATTTCATGCCAAGACAGTTAGATTGAATACACAGCTAATTGTAAAAACTCGTCAGTTTGTGAAAATAGTTGGCAAGACAGCTATTTCAAAAAATCTGATTAGGAGGGAAGCCTACATCGGACAAATGACAGATACTTGAGGCGAAAGTGCAGTTTGTTAAAGTAGTGCTGACGTGTGCACACTTGCACATCGATCTACGCGGATGAAATAAAGCCAGGCTAAGCTTGAATGATTAGAAAATTGTCAAAGAACTGGGTTTCAACGTGAATAATAGCCAATCCGAATCCGATAATCAGATCACATGATTAAATCGATACAAGGCAATATGTGGGTTGGAATGCCGCCAATTGGGTAGGATAGTCCGATCTCGGAAAGGATGAATGATCAAAATGTGACCATCTGGACCAGTCAGAAAAAACAGTGCGAGAAGATCGCTCATTCATGAATAAACGTTAGCGACAAAATAAAATCGATTAAACTAGACACGGGGCAATAAACGTCAGTATGTAGGACATGAGAAAAAGAATTTCAGACTGGGTCAAAACGAATCCGACAAGGAATATCTGAGGAACAGTTTTAACCGCGACTCACCACAATAAAGTAACAGTGCCAAAGACAGGCTGCGTTAAGTCGAACACGGCTTCAATCAACAGTGAAAGAAAGAAAATTTGGCCATAAATCCAGATAAATGGTGACTTCAAGTTGTGGATCTCTGGGAAAATTGAGCCGATAAAGCCAAGCCTTGACGCCAACTGTTCTTTTGCCTCAGTAGCAAGCTGTCCATAGGCTGCTGCGACATATTCTCCAGCTGTGCTGGAGACCTAAACTAGGGCCCTGGAGGAACCAAATGATGAGATATACGAGATGTTCGACCCAATAAATTCGATGTGCTGGGCATGGCGATCACCTCCGCTAGGGTACAGCAAAACGCCTTTTTGGAGGGTCTCAAAGTCTCAGTTCATATATATATATATAAAGTATTTAAAAAGGGCACACACTGAGTAGTGAGCGGTTTATTGTGACGTTTCAAATCCACACTAGGATCCGTTATCAAATGGAATGAGATTGCTCTGCCGCTCACCGTGTTCGACTGTTGTTCGTTTCAGTGTTAACGATGTTGACGTAGTGGCTGCCTATATCTACGTGTCGATTGAACGAATTGCGCGAATACAGAGCCTCCAGTACAAGCCGTTTCATCTTTGCCCGTGTGATCACTTTCGCATGATCTATGTTGACCTCGTGGCCTGTGTCTACGCAGTGGTGCCACAGTTGTGATCTAGGGTCGGCTCGTCGCACCGCTAGTTTGTCTTCGTGCACGCGTATGCGAAGCTGTTTGTCTGTCTCTCCCACATACTGTTGGTCAAACCCCAGACATGGAATCGCGTAGAACACGCCAACCTGCTCGTGTAGTTCTACACCATCTTTAGCGTTCACCAAAACTGAACGGAGTGTTGAGCTTGGCTTGTGTGATATTTGGATGCTCAGTGGTTGAAGCATTCTTTGTGCTGCTACATATGTGCAGTGAATATATGGCAGTCATTCGCGTTTTGGGTTCTGTACGTTCAGTTCTTGTGAAAACTCTGATAGATGCCTGGAGTACCCATTAGAAGTGAACAGTTTGATCAGATGCTTTCGTTCTTGCCTTCTCAGTTCAGTTGAGCTACAGTTCGTCTGCACGTCAAAATAATGTTCGCACGCAGCTTTTAAGTTGACAGGCTGGATGATTGCTATCGAACGTAAGAATGACGTCAGTTGTTGTCGGTTTACGATAGACAGTAGTTTCAAGCTCGTCATCAGGTCTTCTTATGACCAATATATCCAGAAACGCCAAGCGTGAATTTTCTTCTTTTTCTTCGCGTGTGAAGGTTATTCCATCTATTGTATTGTTCAAACAACTGTGGAACTGGTCGAGCTGAGTACGAGGTAAAACATCAAATATGTCAACCACATATTGAAGTCACACTTTGGGTTTGAATGTCTGAAAGGCTTCACACTCGAAGTGTTTCATTACGGCGTCTGCAAGTAGTCCTGATATAGATGAGGCCATTGGTGTGCTTCCCTTCTGCAGGTAGAATCGACCGTCAAATTGTAGGTAAGTCTCCATGCAAAGCTCAACTAACTGAATCAATTCTTTTTGGGAAAGACTCGTTCTATTGCGGAGGCTATTGTCTTCATTTATCAGGAGCTTCAAACATTCTATCGCAAGTTTCTTCGGTATGTTAGTGAAAAGCGACGTACCATCGAAAGAAACCAGTACATCGTCTTCTTGTAACTCCAGGCCCTTAATCTGTCTCAAGAAGTCAATCGAGCTGTTTGCGTCATGATTATCGTGAGGTAAACATGGCCGGAGAATACGAAAAAGGAACTTCGCCAGTTGCTAGTTCGGGGCCGTCGTGGATGCAACAATTGGTCTCAATGGTACTTGATCTTTGTGGACCTTTGGTAGCCTGTATAACTGTGGCACTGGTCCCTCAATAGGCCTAAGGTATTTAGCTTGTTCTTCCGTAAGTGACTTCTTTTTCTTGAGACCGGTCACAATTTTGGTGATTCAGGCCCTCAGACCTTTTGCAGATTCCCCTATGATATGTTCGTGCGGTGCGGAGTCTTTTAAAAGGTCGTTCACTTTGTCTTTATAATCTTGTCTATTCAATACGACTATGGCATTCCCTTTGCCTGTGGGTAGGATGACAATCTGGTCGTTCTTCTTAAGTGTCATAAGTGCTTTATTTTCATTAGTTGTTAAGATGTTTGTTGGTTTTCGACTAGCCAGTTGTTGACACATATTTGTCCTGACAGACTGCTGCATTTGCTCATCTAGACCACTGCGTTTCAGTCCCGATTCAAAACAAGCAACGAATTCTGTTGAGTGTCAACTGATGGTCTGACAGATTGTATATAGGTTCGGTGTTTTGTTTCTTGGACAGATTGAAGCGCTGGAAATTTTGATTTGGTCGACCCCTTGTTTTTTTTTTTTTATATATATATATATATATATATATATATATATATATATATATATAAGATTAATGCTGTCGATCCATGTTGGACTTGACTGAATATGAACACTATAAACAAAAATTCCGATTGGACAACTGAAACTGACCATGTGAATTCGATTTGCGCACCTATATTCATGAATAATCCGGTACGATAGATTTTATAGAAGAAGCCAATAAAACCACATTTACCGTCCTCTGTTGCCTAACGCAGCAAACACGAAGATCAACCGCATTCATTAGAGAAGTGTGCAAATGCTTTCAGGCGAAGCCAGACGAGAGTCTCAAGAAATAAATAAATCAGTAAAGTTGTCATCATCGACAACTACGCACTAATGATTGAAACCGATGCTTAACGGTTATACGACCTTGAAAAAGCTCTAATTTAGAGATGAACAGTTTCTGTAAACCCTGATGAATAAACTCAAACCCGTGACTGTTTTCATCGGCATATTACATGTGTTCAACATCATGTTAACTCAAATAAATGACCAGGTTGCAAGTGACAGAAAGACAGCCGTTGTAAGACAACTGTCTCCTCACTGCCAAGCAGAAGAAGGCGATGAAACTCTATACTGTGCGTGATGCAATCGGCAAACTACTGTATTTCTGCACTGTTCAGGTGCTATCGCCAACATCCCGAGACGGTACGTACGCAACACTTGTTGAAGAAACAGCGAACATCTTCAAAACGGATTTCACAGTTATGTAAAATCCCCAGCAATACGGTGGAATTGACCTACCGATCGTTTCCGAGAAATAATTCCGTCCCTAGAGCTATCCAAGACTGATAAATACCACTTAGACATTCAAGATCCGGACGTCCACTCACGTAATAACGTTTCAGGATACACTTTTGTAACTTCCAAGATAAACAATCAAATAACCTAGAAAGGCAAATGCACACACACACAAACCTGCGTTGGGTAAACAGTTCGTTATTTGCAAGTAAGAAGTGAAAACCTTATCGGTATACTTCAATCGCTTAACTGCGTAAGATCTATGGTACTACCTTATCATCTTTAAATCAGGGTTTTCTCATACTATAGTTGTATGGCAGTTAAGCAAAAATGTCAACGTTTCTCTGTTGTTGATGAAGACTAACCGTAGATTACCTCCTAATAGGCTAACATAGTCAAAATAACTCATGTCGTGCGCTGACGCCAGGGAAAAAGCAAATCCATCATAATAAAATTGGATAATGTCGCTTAATGAACAACAACGACGGCAAAATAAGCGAAACAACGAGACCGGAAAGCTGCGTCGTCTGCGTATCTAAGAGTTCTGTTTGTACCGGCTTACTATACAGAAGCTATTTGTAACAAGTATTTTGAAAGCCATGAACACAGTAGTAACAGCAAGATTGAAGGCAAATAATACGGGAAGTAACCAACGCTTACAGAAAAAGCATAGTGAACATAACACAATGAAATTGGGTCCGGTCAACTCTCAAGAGCTTACAACTGATGACACACCCTGTCAAATAACTGAAATAGGGAAGATCAGTAATGAAGACGTCTAGCATTTAAGATATATTAGTTTCGGATTATTGTGTCAGAAGGATCCAAACTAAGTGACATCCTGCGCCCAGTATCCTGAGATGGTGTGCGCATGCGCGGATAGCTACGTGTGTACACAGACACAACAACCTAGCGAGGCGCGCGAAGCAAATGACAGAAGAATATACAAAACGGCCGAACAGACACCAGCCAACAAGGTGGTTTGGGCAGGCGACGAATACTTAGTCTTCCCGAAGGTGTACACGCACGCAACCACACGTGTACACTTTAGTCAACAATGATGCGTGTGCCAGGAGAATATAGTTAAACGTGACAGAGTGGAAGACAGGCAACGAATAAACAACAGCAGAGGACAAATGTAAAAAAAAACATGTGCGGGTGTATCTGTCTTCCCACTGTGTGCACGCGTCGACCAAGAAATGTTGCACAACTGAACGAGCACGTGTGACCGTGCATTAGCATAAAGCAAACAAATACCGCTAAATAGAAGGGCGTATGAGGTGGCGAAGGAAGAACATTCAGGATATCGATAGTTGTGGTACACGCGTGTTCGGGACGAACTCTATAACAAAGGCGAGTGAGTGCGTTAACTAACGAGGACATCTCCAAACACGACAGTGAACCAAACCATTTAAATTGAACAGAATCGATAGATTTTATTTTACTGTCAAGGCCGATTTCCCATGAAGCCAGTGAAAAGCAAGCCGATTGCACATGCAAATTTCAAACGTCATATACGTGATGATATACGAACGTACTGAAAACAGACGATTGGTTGAAGTGAAGCACTCTTTGAAGGTCCAAAGACACCAAGATGAACGAATATGATATGTGAACAGTACGCACACTTGGTATAGTTAAGACTCAGTGAGCTGAACGAATTCCATCTGCACGATAAAGGTAATTCTAACTGAAAGTTCCTTCCTTCCTTGATCAAGGCTACACAGGTTAAAGACCGTTTGCAAGAGGCCTGACCCCAATCTACATTAGGTTCTTGCGATCAGCAGTACGCTGCTCACTTTCTGGGAACAGTCAGGCTGGTCTATCGAGAGTTGGAAATCAGCAACAGACGAAAAAGATTCGAAGGCTAGAATCAGAAATCTACCAGATTATACTAAAAATTTGTGAGTATACCGGCGCACTGATAATTCAGGTTGGTGGGTTTGATGTTCAGTTCTCGCTGAAGATAGATCATATACGTAGCATGGCTAGTTACATGAACACGAATACATGAAGCAACTGCACAGGCTAGATAACCTTAGCTCGACAAGAGGTCTGACAGTAAACCGCATTCAGAATGTCACTATAATTATTAGCACACCTTTCCTAAAAGGCTGCCTTAGGATGCAGCTCCGTCAAATGAACCAAGGGTCCCTTGATGCTTAAAAGGACAACAGACGTCGCCCGGCTATATGGATGGCGGCAATCAAGTGTGATGATGCGATCAGTGCACTCATTGTCAGGGCAAGATCCAGCTTGTTCCTTCTTTTTAGTATGAAGCTGTAACAAACACTCCCTGTTCTCACATTTGCTACCACGTGGCCTTTCCAACAGATTATTCAAGTCCCTAAATGGTGATATCATGTCCGTACGCCACGAATAATAAAGAAGAACGATGGGTTAGTAAGGAAAGTAATCTTTGCTTGCGTCTGAACTAGTCTGTGCGAAGGAATACCGAATCGCCAGAGACAGCAGATATGACGAGCGTCTCAATGTTTAAACTGTACTTTCAGGTCTGACAGCCCCACGATAGTTGTTGGCGGGGTCCAGTCAAATAGTGTCTATTTCTGTCTGCACATCTAGAACTCCGACACTGGCCTGAGCCGTAGGGTCTCCAGACAAGCGCAGATTATATACGCATGGCGAACCGGCTGACGGAGATTACAAATGTGACACCGCGCTAAAATCCAAAAGCTGTACTGCGACAAGAAAAGAGAGCCACGACGAGGGCCTCCAGTATTCGTACAAATGCTGCCTGCTAGCCTATCTGGATGAGTGCTTAAACATTAAAAATGGCAAGCTTAAATGACGCCCACGAGATAATAGGGATTGCATCGGCCAAGTGACGGAATCAACATCATACATGATGCACCAACAGGAAGGCTACGACTGCAGTCGCGAGCAGCAAATGACACACCTCTCTGATGTGCATTTAAAAGCAGGCTTGGGGATCATCCAACAGACTTGCTTGACAATCAGTCGAAAGTGGGAACCACGGAGAGGGAGATAATTCATAAGTGTTGGCGAGTTCATGGTTGTCGTTTGTCGAGTTGGACATATCAGTTACAAACTTTTCTTCACTAGACTGGATGACGTCCGTCCTATGAATGGAATATTTGCGAAGTGTAGACATACCGATATTGACAACGCCCGTTTATACATGGGTTCTTTCTTTCCTCCTCTGTTTCCAAATTAAGCGCTTTTCATGATAGTATGGCGATTACTCATCGGCATGAAACACAGAACGAAATGCCAGGCTTGGGGGAAAAAACATCGAATCGATTGAGTGGCCGGGAGCTGCCCAGAAAATATCAGAAATCGGAGTCGTTAAGCAAGAGGACAAAGAAAAAAAACGAAAACATAATATGAAACGTAAGTCACTGGGAAGCTTTTGTCACGTGCGTCAACTGAAAGTTCTTCGTTCCGACCAATATTTCCGGAGTGACTTCGTAAATTGATTCTGGTGATTCTGGCTAAGCTCAAATGAGAGTGATTGTGGATTATGTCGTTGTATATTCTTTGTTCGGTCATACAGGAAACCGGTCCACGTTGCGCTAGGTTAAGTGTCATATCACAACAAGGTTTACAATTTGTGAAACAAAATTACCGTTGCTTATACAGTAGGAATGAGATTTTCAACTTGTACAACACAAGACGTATTAGATCATAAATAGGTTGGACGCTGTAAATTAGCCCAAACAGTCGACGTAGCTGAGACCCAAACCTATGACCGGGCAGTTGGGAGTCGGCATCACTGTTAGTGAGCTGTCATGAGCGGAAGGGTAATAGTAAATATTGAACTGTAGAGCGGTTACAAACTATCGGAAATGTCAAAGTGTAAACAACGTTGTAGATGGCCCTGCACTGTGAAGCACAACCCAGCGGTTGGTTTTCGGTGCACTCTGATTGAGCAAAATTTTCAATTGCAGTTACCAAATGGTGACCGATCGGTGGGTTCACAACACACGGTCAAACAAAAACGGTTTTGGACTGGATCTGATACGTACGCAAAATGTATTATGTCTAATCAGATCCGCTACACTTTTACGTGCATGCACTGGCGGAGTGTCCGTTCATCCCGATTGAATAAAGAAAATCGTTAGTGTTAGTTGTTGACATCCTCACCTCGGTAACCATCGTCCACGTGATTAGTCAATCATCCAGTGGATGGGTCGCACTCAAACCTACATGTGACCTTCATTGACTCGCCAGACTCAAAGTATTTCCACCAGACATTCTAGGCGATAAGGATTAGAAAATTTTTCCATCGATCGGAATGTTAGAGAGGAACTAATGAGTGACGAGTTCGCTCAAAGAAGTTGAATGGAGGAACATGCAAATAAGAATTCTAGGGTGCGCGATGGAATATGCATCCCACAATAAAAGATGATGGAAGCTCAGCTCGTGCATAACCCGTAAAATAGTTAACTGGAAAGAGTGGATTGGTCGCCATCGACAACGTCAAGGATTTAGGCTTCAGGAACTCGTTGCAATTAATTCCAACATTTTTCGATTAGAATGACCGAGTATGTCAAAACAAAAATACCCATTCTTCTCAGTGCACTTTTGCGTGGATTTTCAAGTCGTTTTTACAGTGGTACCCACCTCATCGGTATTCTGAAGTCGAGTGTTTCCCTGGATTGTGGAACCGTAATGACAGATAAATCGTGGAGCTCATCAACAACACAAGAGAAAAGTATGGTACAGTGATTTCTGTCAAAGATGGATTAAATCGGTATTAAGGCAAATTGACAAAACGGTACTCTTTTTGAAACAAAATCATACTGGCCAATCTTTTCCCAGCCGTATATGGTGCACAGGACTTGAACATAATTTAAGCAAAATCAAAAGAAGTGTGTAGACTCTTCAGGAAAACGATCAATCGAGGAATCAGCGGTGTTGGAGAAGGGGTGTTTAAGCGATCAGTATCCAGGGGCGAGCAAACGTATGAGAAAGACAGCGAATCCAGACCCATGAAATTCTAATATTTGGAATGAGCCGGCTGAGTAACGTGAATTGCTGTCTTTCATTTGTTTTCCCGAGTAAGTAAGCACCGTAGTACGGGGTTACTGAGGATTAAACAACGAGTGAAGTGATGTCGTGTGAAGTAGATCCACGGGCACCACCACCACACAAAAGTTTACAACAGATATCTCGCAAGCCGGGTGTAGAGTAGCAGCACTTTTGAAACTTGGACGATAATTCGCCGACGATTATATAGTTAGGGGAATTTGATAATAAAAGTTTCTTTTAGAATAATTTTTGTCACTGGTGTGAGTTACATTTCGAGCCACGGTACTATCTGGTCGACGGTGTGGGCGATCATGTCTGTATGCACATAAAAAAGTTACATCGCCAGTTGATCTCAATTGTCTACACACCATGGATTTTCTTCAATAAGACAACTGGGTGCGTGCTGAGTATATTTCACACCTCGAAAATGTGGTGTACATGCTGCATTTACCGGCGCTTAGGTTATAACCGTGTACCATCGGGTATATCATTAGGAAGAAAATCTGATGTCGCAGAAGTCGAAAATGTGCATATTAAGAAGTTGAAAAAGACAAACTTTTGGCAAGCGCGTCATATGAGACAGGATCATCCAGACCAAACGCAAAATGTGAAGCAATTTAAGCCGTTATATACAAAAATTCACTGAGCACCGATCACAAGTTCTAACAGAAGTACGGTTAGCCTTAATACTGGGAAAACATCGCTATAACAGTGCGTTGCAGTCAACGAAACTCCTAAGTTTATACGATTGGCGATGAGATCAGTCTCACTACCTGGGTTTAAAAATGAATCAGACCGGCAGCAGAAATTGCAAACGACCACATCGCATGTTTGTTACTAACGAATTAATGAAAGGGGATTTATAAATTTGACTTCGGAGACAGTCACCTATATGTTCACTGAAAAAACGAGCAAGATAAAACTTCACGAAGCAATCCACTAGTAAGTGAAAGTTTATTTTAGTACGAAGCTTTTAGTTAGAGGGAACGCTCACAGAGGTAATCGAAAATGGTCTGGCGAAGGATGATTCTCCTAGGCTAAACGCAATACTAGCACTGTGCCTGTTCATCTTCTTTATTTTGATGAAGGCAATAAGTGTAACAACACAAATACGCTAAGTTTATTAAAATATTTTAACAGTATGTAGCACATTTCAGATTAGTTACTGTGAGTGAAATGTCGGTAATCGAATGTATTACAAACTGACGCAGGATTTTAGAGAACGTCAAAACTTGCTCCCCATCTGCTGTTTTATTCGAGTGTCCCATATCTCCAGCGTCAGAGACTTGAGCAAACAACTCCATCATTCATCTTGCCAAGTGGAAGACTACAAGTGGCGTTATATCTCACTTGAAACCTTGACAACTATCCATTATTAGCATGGAATTCTAAACAACCCAGCACTTCACATGATTCAACGGTCAACGTCATGTGATCACCACCATTCTATACGAAAAGAAGCCGAATGGTGAATGGGTCTATCGGTTCAACCCTTGAACATTTGTCTCATTTTTTGTTTGTGGCTATGGGTTCGACCGTTGACCAAGCACAGTCCTGATCAGGTGATAACGGGAAGTACCGACGTCAGTCGAATCGGTGACGTACATTCCATTAAAATAGGTACACCTATGGCTAAAACCAATACACCGAAGGGCCAGAGCGTAGTTTCATAATTGTGCCGAATTTTGTTCACGTGACTGAGCCAATCAGGGTCTCCGTTCATGGACGTGCGCGAAAAAATATTTCAGAACACTTGGAGGGCGACTTGTTTCACAGGAGATAACCTGATACAGATTAAAGGTGGTCTATTGGGATAAGATTTTCAAAGAAGGCGTTTTCATTGCAACCAAAAGTGAGTGGTATCATGTCTTGTAGGGTAATTAGGTGAAGGTGACTGAAAATTGAATAAACTGATTGGTTTGAACCCATTGGAAGCCTTACACTTTCACATGTGAAGCCCTAGGAAGTTACCTGAAATTCGCCACGATATGACTGATCCATTTCGTTTAAACTCTATAACAAAAGACTGCTTTAAGATGTTTCATTCAAAAACAAAATATCTAACCTATGACGAAAGGATAATTTTAACACTTCACAGAAAACATTACAGGCTAACTTGTTGAGTTTGTCACCTTAAAAATCGATCTGATTATGTGTCAGCTTTTTTTATACAGTCGAATGAATACACGGAAGTGGAAGTTCTGTATTTACGTCACGCGACAGTCGATACAAAAATCTACAAATAAGTCACATGACCTGCACACTGTTAACATTTTTGATGATGGTAGCCGGATAACCAGTTTCCAAACCTCGACGAGCGGTCGATAGACGATACAGTCAAGATGACGCTACTTTGATTCAACTATCCGCGTCAGTGACAATCGGGTGGTGTACGAAAGCTCCACTTGAACAAACGAGGACCTTGTAAAGGACCACGGGCCCGATGATATTGTTAGTAAACTGGCAACAGGAACAGCAGACCTGATTTGTGCGAGGAACATTATCCCTTGAATAAATATCAGAAAGGCATGTGGGATTCTTTCTAGAACGAACAACTGTGGGGAAGGTCTTGCGGATCTGGCTCTTCAGACAAAGGTTGCGGTGACTCTAAAAATTCTCACCTTAGGAGTGGTCTGTGGGAGAAACAAATTGCGAACAGATTCCCTCACATCATTAGATCACGTCCAATGACTGATATACCGGTTGCCTATGGTCCCATTTCAGTTGTTACGATAACATCAACTGATCGTTGACAAGAAACAATTCCCCCTAAATGAAATTTGAACCTACAGTACATGTGCAAATTCTATGTACTCCCTTTTTACCATACAGGTTTCATCAGATAAACGTGCCGCGCATGCTGAAATCGAATCCTCCGTCTACGTCATCAGAGTGCAAACTTCAAGGTATCAAGGCGTACTACAAAAAAGGTAGAAAGTGATTTAAGGAGCTGATGAGGAATAATAACAGGGAGACTGTAACGCATTCGTTGATTCACTTTTTAACCATCGTTGTCTGAGTATCAGCTCTGACTAGTTCAGTATCTGTTGTCGTTTAAAAACTGAAGGCGATCGTCTGAAATACAATATAGGCCTCTAAATGATGACATAAAATTCCGAAATGACAGGAAATATTGCAGTAAATATCATGGGCGAGATAATAGAGGACTGTATACGGAACGTACGATGCCTGACTTTCACTATACCGACAGCAAGCTGTTGATGTCCGAAAAGTTTCAGGCAGCTTACGTAATTTGCAGTTAATAACTCGTCTGAGTTATTTGTGCCATCTAAATCAGATCTGACGAAGTCCGAAGATCAGCGCGGACGTCAAGAGCACCTACAAAGAATGTGTTGAAGCTCAGTCTGCCTTAAGACCCTAGATGGCATTATAACCTTGCAAAGTAGGGTGGCACAAGTGGTCTGTGTTCAACGGTACAATTGATTAACAAACGAGTCACCGGTAAAAAGTCTTAGCATCTGCCATTGTGACAGTGCCACGTGTGGTTGAGGTTCACCGAGTAAACACACCTGATGAGTGACAACAATCATGAAACCCGTAATGTGGTTCCGGTGAACTCTTGGTCACTAAACACAAACGGCTTATGAAATCTTACCTCAGATAAAGCTGTGCATATGGCGCTCTGTCAGGTATTTTAGAACACACTTTGCTGGAAAGTCCCTTTGGAATAAGGCCATGATCACATGGATTTCAAAAGAAAGAAATAAGTTATAGACATTAATGGACAGACTACGTAGTTAGTAAGCCAAAGTAACGGCAGCGGGGACAAACAGAATAAACTAGTGATTCACATCTCCAAAGTTAGGATGATTTGTATTTACGTAAACCCCCTTTATTGACAAAGACAAGTTTCTGAAGCGTAATGCTCGCGTACTCAAACAGACCGTGGGAAGAGTGTTGCTATGATGCGATGAAAAATGACTGTTTGGGATAGAAAACTTCGACGGCCTTCAAACATCTGAAAGCTAATGGCTGTGTTCAAACACATGCGTTGGATAGTATTGACGGGTATGCACTCACGCAGTTACTAGGCTAACATTCAACACTGAAAACGAAAAGAGTCCACTATCCATCTAAGAATGCATAAACTTAAGTAGCTGAGTTTTGCGCTAAGGATGACAGCCTATCGTCAACCAAGCCTAGCCTTGACGTACGCCGTGTCCCCAGAGGCAAAAGCGGTTTCCATTTCCTTAACATTTTCCACTAACCAAGCCTCCTGGTCAGCCTTCAGACCAGGTTTCAGTTGCCTACGGATATATCTTCTAAACTTGTTATGTGAACTATAAGGAAGAACCTTCCGTCTGGCTTTTAACAACCCCAGAAATCTGTCTGAAATTCAATGTTTGTTTAACCCATGTACCGCATGTTACAGTACCTGCTTCCATAAAGGCCTGTGAGATGTGATTTCAGCGGCTATTAGGATCTTCAGAGTGAGTACCACTAAGAGAGCTTTCAAAGTTGGCTTGGTATCCTCTCAAACCTAGAACTTGATGATTGGTGTGTGTCGGAGACGCCAGTCTATGATTCTATCCCGCTCTAACGCAAACCGTTTTAAGAGTCAAGGAAATAGGAATAAAAGAAGAAACAGCCACTAAGAGGGTTGGAAATGAATAAAAGAAGACTAAGTGGAAGAACTAGAAATTGTACAGATGCATGCAAGCCACTGACTGCGACACACCGCTATCCCGGATAGTGTTTCTAACCAGCAAGTTAATTGATCACAAGGACCCCATCCAGACAGGTGACACCTACCCACTTCACTCAATGAAACAATCGGGGTCTTTATACTTCATAATCACTTTGTTGATTGATCATCAAGTGGTTTCACCCAACTGTTGGTGGTCTCAGTATGTAATTCCCGGTACGGTAAACGTTCAGCTGGCGTGCAGAGTACGTGACCCAACCATCGCAGACTGTGCAGTTTGATTAGCTGACTCGTTGGTCGTGCATCCTGAACATTCCGGAATACGCGCTGGCGAACGACCGTGTTGCTCACGCAATCAGTCCACTTAATATTGGCTTATTGGCGGGGACACTGATCGTCAAACACAGTAATCCTGTTGACATCTTCATCGAGAATAGGCCACGTTTCCGAACCATAGAGAAAAACGGAACGTACACGAACAGTATACACCCTTCCTTTCAGCGATGATCGGACGTCTTTTCGATGCCATAGATGGCGCCGGTTGGCAAAGGCAACTCGTGTCTTTGCTATCCTCACTGATATCTCATCAGCAATATTTCAAGCTGACGAGATAGTGTTACCCAATTATGTGGAAGTGTCCACAGTATCAAGCAAACTGTCTGCAATAAGGAGGATAGGAGTGGGCATGCCTCAGTCTGTGAGAAGCAATTTGTACTTTAAGGGTACGAAGCGTATTTCATACAAACCAGCCCGTTCATTCACCCTGTTCAGCATGTCTTCGGCAAGGGGGCTAAGTAAGACAGTGTCATCTCCATATTCCAGATCGGTCAACCTAGCGCTAGGAAGAAGCTCAACACCAACGCCAACACTGGACTCATCAAGCGCAAACTCCAGAATGTCGTCCATGACAAATTTGAACGAAAAGGGGAAGATCGCATACTGCTGACGAACACCCGAGACAGTTGTCCAAAAACTCTCACCCAGCTTGCAGAGTGGGCATACAGTGATCTTAACAGGTTCACGTATTTCTCTGACACATCCTTTCCAAGAAGACAGCTGCAAAGAACATTAGGAACAACTGAATCGGAAGCAATCTTTAGGTCCATGAAGATCAAAATTATCGTCTACCAGTAGGAGTGCCGACGCACCAAGATCTGTCGCAAGGTAGGAATGTGATTAACGCACCCTCGATCGGTTCGGAATCCTGTCTGTTCTTTGCGTATTTGACTTTCTCTGGCCTTAGTGAGCCGAAGTTAATATAAGGCCAGTGAGCAACTTAGAAGCAACAGACACCAAACTGATGCCTCTGTGGTTGTCACACAGACTTCGGGTCCCCTTCTTGAAAACAGGAATCATTGTTGATAGGCACCAATCACAAGGTATCTTTTCAGTATCCCGAATCGCCTAGAGGAGTTTCGTCAGTTCTGATATCAACCTCTCGATACGGAGGACCGTCTGGAACGCAATAACTGACCATTCCAGTCCCATCGTCCACATGGTCTGGTTGAGGCCAGCTGAACCGTTTTTCGAAATGCTCAACTTGCCTGTTAAGTGGGCGGTATTGTCTGGTGATATGTGAACCACCGTTTTCATATATGGTCTCACCAACACAAACTCGACGATCAGTACAACCAAGGATCAGGGGAAAAAAGCTTTCTTCTATTCCTAGCTAAAAAGGCTTTTTCCATCTTTTTCGACTGTTCGACCAAGTAGTGCTCATGGTCTTTGCGTATGTTTTTAGTCAACTTTCGTTTAAGTTGTCGATGGTCATCATATTCAGAACCAAGTGGGATCGAGCGACGCTTGTTCATAAGGTTTATCGATGTGATGGAAATGCAGTTCTATCGCAACTGAACAGCTCCATCGGAAAACACCTCTTCACAGCATGCTTTCATAGGTGCTACGATTTGTTCCCAGTGTTTGTTAGGATCTCTCACCTGATTCGAACTGGGCAACTTGTTCGCCAGTACATCCTGGTTAGCATTCTTCACACTCCCTTCGCTCGAATACCAGTCAAGTTTCTTATATTTTCGAGCTTCTGGGAGAATGACAAACAAAACCTGGTCTGTCCGAGTGAAGTATGCTCACAGTCTCAATTTTCGTCCACTTGAGTCTCCAAATCATTAACGGCGTGTGGTAGGAGTATCGTGTAAACAATGACGAAGTTTGGCTACTTACCTTCACGACGGACAAACTCTAACGACTCCTGAGTGTACCGCTCTCCTCTGACAGACTTCGTTGAACTGAACGCATCCTACGAATGCCAGCTTGGAACACCGCATCTTGTTTGCTAGTAGTAGGCACTTGGGAAAGTGTTAGCGTGATGACCAGCGTATGGATTGTATTGAAAGCAATCACACTAAAGTTTGCTTCGGTAGGACATTCCCGGTTTCTTGGTTGAGGCCGAAAGGACAATGAACACATTCGGTTAGTGACGCTATCTGACATGTTAAACAACGGAAGCCACCTGTAGCCGTGCAGTAAGTCCGTTTGTATCGGTGTAGTTTCTATTCCCAATCTTTCACCTTTACCTTACACAATCCTTTTCTTCTCGTGTATTGGGATATGTTCGCCACTTCACGTGACGCACACATATTTACGTAACTTCTCGTAGCCTGTAGTGAGTTATCTGTTCTGTTCCTTGTTTATGTCTTGCTTGGTTATAAGTTTCATTCGTTGAATCACTATGCTCCATGTATTCGGAAAAATGGCCTTGAACGGCTGTATTTCACGCGGGCAATGATCAGTTTAGTAGTCGGTTCATATACAAATGTCACTACTTTTTGAGTCAGTTTACGCTTTTCACACACAGCCACGCGTAAGTCCTTTATTGTCCCCAATCTATTTCCACTATTTGAACTGATCTTCGGGGAGAAAACTAATTACGTTATCTTTTATTGTCTTCCAGTCCGGTTGCTTAATTCGCTGGCCATGTGGATGTGTACTTGTCCTGATCAGTGCGTGAGGATGAGCGTGTATGACCTTTCCGTTTTTGATTTTTCCCTTACCGCTCTCTATCGGTTATACATCACCGCTTTTTACTGTTTGTTTGTCACGAGTTCACGGTTTTCATTATTGCACAAATCGCAAGTAACGCTACCGTTCGGTTCGATCACTTCATCGGCTTAATTATTTTGCTTTTCTGAACAACTGGTTCCTTTCCCTAACAATTGCTGATCCGGGCCTATTAATACTTTTTTCGGGCCGTAATGTGGAACAATCTTTGTGTGGTTGATTGTTGTGCAACAACCTGTCTTACTGTAGTAGTTTCCTACCGTTTTTGGAAAAAGTAAATTAAACATGAACGTTTTTCTTCTGTACTGTTCGTTCTAACATATCACAGTACGTACGCGTCAAACTGAAGTATGTCTGCATAAAAACCCGCCGATTAATCATCCCGTGAGTTTCACGGTTATCGTTTGTTTTCAAAGCGTTTACCTTCCCTAACTTTTACGAAGTGCCTGAATGATCATTCTAGTGAGTGAATGCGCACATAGATTGATTTACTTCATTTTTTCTTTAGTGGATGAAATTTGCATTATCCTGTTAACTAAACGTGTTCTGCAGGTCGCCAGTGTTTTCCCACTTTCAATTTTATACCTCGTTTTTTGCATACTCTACCTATTTTGAGTCCGTCTACAAACAACGACTAACTGAGACTTTGAGATTCGTCAGTGAACTTATTTTTGTTGTAAGTTTATCATCACTTCAGTCACATCAAAAAGTTATTTCTTTATTACTCTCTCTCCCTGTCATTTGACTTTTGTCTAGGATGGATCATAGCAGGAAACATGTCGTTAACCAATAAGCCCAACAACGTGACCACCATAACTGCCAGCTATTTGAACATCACCGATATTTGATCGTCCATTTAGTATTAAGCTGCCTCTTCTTGAAGCGCGGCAATATAAACAAGTTCGGCTCTTACAATCCATTGACATCCATACCTGACCGATACTTGTACTAAGGTACACGATCCTGTCGGATGATCTGTTAAACAGCAGTCGTTAAATTCGAACTAGACACCTGAATTCTCACATCCAAATTCTTAAGCGCATTATCAAAACGGGTGTCAACAATTTAACCTGAATGGGATGACAAGTTTAAGACGAGGCCGGTAAATTCGATCTGTTTCTACTTCGTCCCCTTAAATGCTTTTGTATTAACTGACGACAATGTTCAGTTTTGTAATAACACATCGGTTCTCATTCAATACCTATCATGGTCACATAACTTATTTGTCCTTGAATAGTGTTGACAAAAAACATATCTGATGCCGTAGAAACAAATGAAGCAGAAAAGCTTTTTGATACAAATTTTGCATATACTGTCTACGATGATGAAATGGTTGGAAATTGCATCAACGGAAGCTAGTGTCTCCAAAGCTAAAGGGATGCTCACCAATCTAAGACATTTCTAGCGACAAAGAGGCATCCTTCTGAGGTCTAAGGGTCACGTGTATAGGGCGACCATGAGAGCCGCGTTACTTTACAGTTAAGAAATTTGGTTGCCAAGGTTAGAATGCGTGAACTATCTGCCGGCATTTGATCATCGATGTCTGCTTTCGATCGCTCGTATCTGGTGGCACCAGCGAGCAGGCAACGAAGTGGTTATAAAACGGATGTTCGGCAGTGATCATCAAGCGAGTTCAAGTCTACATGGACTTAGACGGTTAGATTATACACTAAAGATGCCAGCTAGTCATTTGTTATACCGAGCACTCCTGGTGCATGTTGAAGTTAACTGGCGTGAGGTGATAACCTAAGGCACAGAAGTCGTTTAACGGATTAGCCTCTGTGGGTCGAGTTCGCATGTGAGCTGGGACCCTTGCAACCCACCGGTTCGGTGGCTGGTGAAATAGCGGCTCATCGGGCTCAGTGGCGTGATTGTTATAATTGTCTGGCTGAGTTGTCTATGAAGTGACTGACGCAGAACAGTTACGGTTGTAAGGAAGCCGTCTTGTTGATGACACCTTAGGTTCACTTATAGCTCGGTTGTTTGTCTGCAAGGTGTGGACACCCTGACGTCGAATGTTTGAACACAGGCAGCTGTTTTTATTAGTTAGTTCCCTTTGCCTCCTTTGTTCTTCGCTAGAGTTGTATGGCAATCGAGCATCAGCACGAACTACTGATGTATCGCTCCGTTTGATGATGGACAAAAAATGGTAGGTGTGGTTTACAGCAATTAACTGTCTATTATCTGTCAGACATATCTATGTAAACTACGCTGTCCTTGCTCACGTTTGTTGCTGGTTTGCTGACGCGAACTGGATAAGTAACCATTCAGACAGGGCGAGTAAGACAATTGCGTTATTGTGGGTGTTTCGATAAACTTCGTTCAAGTGATCCTGGATGAATACCGTTCATCCGGCCAGGCAAATTTCCCACACATATGTAAACTGAACATCACCCACAACTGATCGCATTACAATAGACTTCCCAGTCGGCCCCTTTCGAACGGCAGAAGCACTACACTCGAGTTTTGTTCTTATTACAGCTCGTCAATAGTGCATCTTTTTGCCACGACCGGAACTAGAACTCCAGCCACGCTTTCATGAGGCCACCGTGTTTACTACTGCGCCATTGACGTCACATTAGGCGCGACCGAATTATCAAATCGGAACACTCAACCACTTTCGCTTATGAGCAAGCTCTGATTGCCCGATCAGTAACTGCCCTGTTAACTCTAATCAATGACCCCTCAATTGTGGATGATGTTCAATTTATATGAAAATCAGAATTCCTAACTATTTATCAGTAATTTCCCACTCACCCTTGATCTTCGTTCGTTCATCCGATTCAGAACCATTTCAGTGAACTCGGTATGCTAACCGGCGAACAGTTGGGGTTCGAATGAAATGCTGAGAGTGGGCCACTGAGCCAATAATCCACTTGAAAATTTGGCGAATGACAAGAATATTTTCACATTATAAAAGAAAGGCTTCTCAGTCCATCTACTAGCTACCGTGTTGAAGTGATTCCTTGATCACGTCATCAATTGTTGAGGCTAAAATAACACACCCGAAACACGCAACCACCAACGTGTTCGACGTTAGATGAACGAATGAAGGCTACGTGTAGGGGAAAATGATGAATGGCGATTAGACGTACGACCGGTACAGTTCAAGGATCACATAGATTACGCGTGATAATGTACCGATTGCACCGTCGAATTGCTTCATCCACTCTGAAAGAGTATGTACTCAGCTGGTTCATGTCGGTAAATGTGAAACACCTCTCAGAGGTAAAGTCAGATTACCTGAAGTACACGAGTTGGATCCGTGGAGGTTGAACAATGCAACCTACTTTATCCATTTTTTGTCCAGATATATACATCTTGCCGTGTTTGATGTCCTGTGATTTCCGGGATCACGGGTGGACTGAATTCCCCTGAGATGTTTTGACCTGGGTTGTGACTTTCATGGTCTCAGCAGTGAGTGCTTCTGTGCATTTGTGAACGTTGATGAATGGCAGTTTAAAAAAATGTCCGAACTATTTATTCCACGTAAGATTCCTAATGTTAAAAATGATAGCCGGATCCGTGCCACACCATACTATTGAATGGTAGCTTTAACTTAAACGCTAAAACTATCAAACTGTGTTTAATTAGGCTTTTCCAGTTTTGTTCGAATCCCATAAAAATGATAAAACAAATGTCATCGTACCGTTTTAGGCATACACTGATTATGCAACAGCTATGTCAATTACCAGGCCGGTTGTGTAGTTAAGCACACTACCGCCATTGTTTCGTATCGTGGGCCAAATATCAGCTGGCGCAAAAATGACTTATTCAATCGGTAGCAAGAAAGAAAATAACAATGTAAGGCATGGGATACTCGGTGGCCAGTCACGGAATTTGTTATGTACGAACTAAACATTACTCACAACTGGTCGCAACTTTCGCGTTACCAGTGGCCGTCAGTGAACTCCTTTCAAAGAGTAGCACTGAAGGGGAGTTTCGTTAATGCTAGAGCTCTTCAGGAGTGTACATTCTTGCCACTGTCGCCACTGGAACCTCAACCACCCACTCATGAATCGCTAGAGATCAGTCAGCGAGCAGAGTGAGAGTTTATGGATAACTATTTCAGGCGTTCGTAACTTCTAGTTGTGTTCATCAAGGATATCCGATTTCCCCTTCCCGTTCAATTTTGTCATGGACGACATTCTGGAGTTTGCGCTTGAGGAGTCCAGTGTTGGTGTTGGTGTTGAGCTTCTTCCTAGCGTTAGGTTGACCGATCTAAAATATGGGGATGACACTGTCTTATTTAGCCCCTTGCCGAAGACATGCTGAACAGGGTGAATGAACGGGCAGATTTGTACGAAATGCGCTTCGTACCCTTAAAGTACAAATTGCTGCTCACAGACTGAGGCATGCCCACTCCTATCCTCCTTATTGCAGACAGTTTGCTTGATACTGTGGACACTTCCACATAATTGGGTAACACTATCTCGTCAGCTTGAAATATTGCTGATGAGATATCAGTGAGGATAGCAAAGACACGAGTTGCCTTTGCCAACCGGCGCCATCTATGGCATCGAAAAGACGTCCGATCATCGCTGAAAGGAAGGGTGTATACTGTTCGTGTACGTTCCGTTTTTCTCTATGGTTCGGAAACGTGGCCTATTCTCGATGAAGATGTCAACAGGATTACTGTGTTTGACGATCAGTGTCCCCGCCAATAAGCCAATATTAAGTGGACTGATTGCGTGAGCAACACGGTCGTTCGCCAGCGCGTATTCCGGAATGTTCAGGATGCACGACCAACGAGTCAGCTAATCAAACTGCACAGTCTGCGATGGTTGGGTCACGTACTCTGCACGCCAGCTGAACGTTTACCGTACCGGGAATTACATACTGAGACCACCAACAGTTGGGTAAAACCACTTGATGACCAATCAACAAAGTGATTATGAAGTATAAAGACCCCGATTGTTGAGTGAAGTGGGTAGGTGTCACCTGTCTGTATGGGGTCCTTGTGATCAATTAAATTGCTGGTTAGAAACACTATCCGGGATAGCGGTGTGTCGCAGTCAGTGGCTTGCCTGCATCTGTACAATTTCTAGTTCTTCCACTTAGTCTTCTTTTATTCATTTTCAACCTTCTTAGTGACATTTTCTTCTAGGATATCCCACGTCACTGTTAAGGTGAACGGTGGCGTAAGCCACACTACCTTCTGGACAAGTTCATGGATGCTATGATGATGATGATATCGCTGACAACACTGCGTTGTGTTCACCACTCCGTTTGATCTTTTGTAGTTGCCTCCAGTGGTCTAAGGGAGTAGCTTTTTTTTTAACTAAGTTGCACCTGCTGGTGTATAATATATTCCGGAGATCACCGAGGAGTTGGAATGATTGTACAGAAATTCGGCCCAATGTGCACTAATGTCGTTTGGTGGGTGAGATCTTAGACTAGAGACAAGCTGGCCCATGTTGGTGTAGAGCGGTTGTGTCTCTATTGTTATAGATAAGTGAATTTGGGTTTGACAACAAAGTGACCTCACACCAAAACGCAAAATGGGCTTGACAAATGGCGGTGCATGACCGAAATACACAGACGTACTTCAGATTCACTTACATTCTTGGAAACCACAACCACCGATAATTGACGTGTATGTTGTCAATCTGTACTCACGTTTGACTTGACGATGGAGGCCGCCTTGTAGCCTGATGACGTTTAGAAAGCCGAAAATTAGTAGTCAGAAATACACCATTAACAGCATAAGGCCGCAACAAACAATCACGGTTGTTCGTTCGACGAGTGCCGTAAGTCATGCTTGTCAGCACTTGGCCTGCTTGAGCATTAAAGTCTTTAACCAGTACTGCCAAGTCCGTGTGCCCAGTGGTGAACAGAAGGTTAGTGAGCTTGTAATAAAAATCAACTTTGATTGCGTCTTAACCACAGTCGTACACTGCATATGTCGCAACAACAAACAGACAGCATTTGTGACGGGCACCCATCGATGCACTAACCAGGCCTACGAGTCTGATAGGGCGAAGACGATTGCCCATATGTATCCAATCAAAAATCTCCCTCGCTGCATATAACTTAGGGCGAATCCAACACCGGCGTGATCAGTGGTCTCAACGGAAGTCCCGAGACAGGCGCGCATTGTACGCCTATGTTGGAGCAGCCGAGAGAGATTAAAGTTGCAGCACTGCGCTAGAATCATGAAGTAGTTTAATGAGATAACACATTTCGGTGGCGAGGGTCCCCAGAGTAAACGCAGGAGCTGTCTGTTGATCTACCTGCATCAATGCTGGAACATTGAAGGTGACAAGCATAAATCGTATCCGGGGTCGGGGGAAAAAAGCTTGGAGTTCAACACACCATCATTTTGGCTGACTTCCGTCGCGGGCAGCAAACGAAGCGAGTCTCTGGTGTGTGTGCGAAAACGAGAATGGAAGGTCATCAAATGAAAAGAAAGGAGAAGGGAACGGACTGGTTTGTTGCCAAGAATGTGACATGGAAGAAGAGCCGGCTGTTGATATCTCGATCATAGAACTGCTTAAAGAACACGAGGCAAAATTCATTACAAAAAAAGTGTATAGGTTCACAATTGTGGAGACGGTATACTTCTCGGTTGCTCAGGAGGAAAACAGAGTCACAACCCCAATAAATAAAGACACTTTCTTCTGCAAGCCAGCCTAAGGGAAAACACGTGGTGGACTGTGAAGAAACCATAAAGTGCCGAAGAAACATTTTACACACAGCACGTTGCAGCGTCGAAACGTAAGAAATCCCAAACAAGGTTGACGCACAGCTTGGCAGCAGTATGACTGTAGAAAAATGTTTACGTAATGTTGTAAATAAATATAAGTGGAACGCATACGGGGTGAATTAAATGTTCTTATAAGCAGTTATAAACAGTCATATTGATTGCTTCAGAGTTTCTGAAGCTAGCTGGTCCGTTTAAACCAGAAAAAGATCCCGAGTTGAGTCGAGCGCAGCCCTTAGTTGAGGAATGCTCTGTGAGATAGATCAGAGGCAAAGATGAACGGAACGTCAACGGTTAAGTTGAGTGACACTCAGGGTGCACAAAAAAAATAAAACATAATTGTCCCGGCACGTTCAATTTTGTCAGAAACGTTGACAAAAAACGTCAGAACTTAGGTCCATTGTTATGGGCGTTCTTAAGAGAGTAAGAAGCAAGAAAGACTATGTAAAACATTTTTTGTCAAGTAGTTAAGCTGACTGTTTTCTGTAAATCGCTATGGATGAAGTTAGCGGATCCTCAACTCGTGTCAGCACGACTACGGCAGTCTGTAGACAATTTGTTTGTTGTAAAACACAGGTTCTGTGTAACTCAATGTTGCTTCCTGAGGCCGATGACTAGTGTAATTTCCACATTTTGCTATACCGTCGGGCCAAAAAGAGAGGCGCATCGGTTTACCAGAATGCGTATACTGAAAGGCGCCCTGAATTAACGAAGCTTGAGTAATAAACCAATTTAATCAGATCGGCACATTACAATGAGACTTAGGGCTCACTACACACTTGCCATGAACCTGAAGGTAATATCCCTGACATTAGAGAACCATAAAATCTCCTGATGAAGGTACATTAAGGAGAAGAACAACAAATTCTTTAGCATAGGCAAATCCACACATTGGCTGGCCCGCTAATGTAATTACTCCACCTAGTCAGTTGGCATCCATTCCAACGAAGGCCGTAATTGGAGGAGACAAGAGATAGCTTTCTGCAGTAATAGCTAGAAAATTATTCAGATACGCCAACAGGAAAACAATACCGAATGGAAATAGTCTTGATCACTTGTATGGCTGCATGCTTACGGAACTCGAAACAATCTTTTCTCGTTCGCAAACGTCAAGCATTGAAATGTGAAAATTTTCCGGTTGCCCGCTAGTTAACGAACTTACCATGACAAAGAAACGCTGGTTCACCCCCGTTCGAAGTAGAATCTTGCGGATTAAAATAGGGACAAACCGTTTCAACTTGAGTGCACCAGGAATTACAAAGTGGTATAACACTAAGTCGAAAATTTTCACTACTAGAAGCTGGCGATAACGGTGGGCGTTCAGAAGATGGTGGCGCGTATGAACGGAACCGATGCAATGGTTTACGGGACGAGTTAATCAGCCGATCACTCAATAACAGTGAGTCTTTGTGGATCATAGAGGAAAAGGCAGGAACAAATTCATCAGGGTAGCTGAAGTTATCGAAAACTGCGGTACTGTCCGACACACTGGGGGATTGTGAAGATCGGGCGAAGTTTGAATCATCCAGCGACACATATAACGGAAATTCCGATGCGCACAGCCAATTTTTGTAGGCATTCTGGAAGAAAATAACAAACCAATACGTTCGTGAACCCGATACAACATGTAAGAAGTTATAGTAGAATTTAAAAAAATGATGCATGACAAAGTAACTTTTAGATCTGTCACACCACAAGTTGTTCGCTGTCTCACGATGCAACGGGTTATACGTCGGACAGATGATAGTATCCAAGCCTAAGCAATGACACTCGTGGTAACAAGGATTCAAAAATACAACCGCATGAGTTGTAGTCTGCGGTGCTACTAACAAGCTACTGTGAATGGGAACAAGCATCTACGTCGTATGTCAGACATAAATAAATAAAACATTGGGGCCGACAAGATCAGCGTAAAAAGCAGTGCAAAAGAACAACGTGAAGAGACAGCCAGCCAACGAATGTACGAGAGAAAATATCAGTCGGTGAGATAGAGCACCTTACTCGAAAGAAAGTGCCAGAAACAACATTATAAAACAGCGTCAATTCGATGAAGAGGTTGTCATTAGTTGGCATTTAGTTCTGGCATAAAAAATGCACCCCAAGCGACACGGTATCTTTTACTACAGCAATTCAGGAAGGGTACAACTTGAAAATTTATATGTAATTTTTGTGCATACGTTTCTGCCTGTTTTCGACTTGGCCAACATTTTCTCTATTACGTGTAGCGTACATGGTTTACCGAATGTTGTTATAACAACTCCGTCGACTTGTCGATAGATTGCGATGATCACGCAACGCGTCCGTGAACATTTATCTCACAGACAAACCATCCCGATTTTGCGTTCATTAATTACTTTTATTTGTTCACTAATTATGGAACCACTGCGAGTAATTAAAGACAATTTTTTCAAACTTTCAAGGCCTCAAGCGAGAAACACTTGTGGCAAATTGTCAGCAGTTACTAGTTATTATAACAGCGGCTTTGGAACAGTCCCAGCTCAGCTGATAGAGCGCTTGCCGCGTTTGGGCACGTTGTTTCCGACGTCGGTTCGAATCCAGCCGAAGTCCAGATTTTTCGTAACTGGGTCAAATCTGCCAAACTAATTATCAGTAATTCCCATCTACATTAAAACACGCTGCAACGGAAGCATTACGTGTTTACGCGGTAGTTAACATGACAATCATAAACGAATCGATACTTTCAAGTTGCCAACAAAACGTTCTGGATTGAACCCAGAGTGTATCCGTTGAGGACAACTGCGACAAGCGGCACCGAGCATCGGCCATACATGTGATAACATTAGTGTAACGGTTTCAAGCTTATCATATACCTACAAGATATGATTGTCAACCGATTTCTAAACTTTCGGACACCCAAAAAGCTGTCCAACCCAGAAGCGAACAGGTAGGTATGCCAAACATTAATAGTAGTATCCTCTTCTTTCAAACCGCGTAAACCGAGATCATGGTGAAACAGCCAGTGAAAAAAAGCGAAAAATACTGATGAACTGGAAAGAAGCAGCTGCCTAATATTTTTAGACACTCGCATTAATCAAACATATACCTGGCTGCTGAGGAAAACTGCGTATCGGAAGTCAACCTGCACTGACCAAAACGTATACGTTAGCTTTACACCGAAAAGTCAAATGAGTTAATGAAAAAGTTGCTCATACGTAAAAGGCGTATTCGCCAGCTTAATCGGTCAGCTAACGACATAGGATAAAGAACATCGAGAATGCTTCCACGAGAAAAACAAAACAGTGCGCAATTAACTCGGTACACACTATTATCAAACGTAACAACAACGTCACTGTAAAATAACGAAAAATGACCCATTAATAAACAAAGGCAAATTAACCTTTTTATTTATGCACGACAGGTTGCACACCATATGAGGAACGAGGTGAGACGCAAACTGCCAACGAACGCCCGGGTTTTGTGAGTAATGCATACGGTCAGCACTCCATGACAAAAGCGACCAGTGGAAAAACGGAAAGAAGTCACGACCACTGCTTTGGTGTGGAGTGTGTGGGAGAGAGCATACACTCTCACGAAATAGTTTAGTTCCCGAGATTTCCTCGAAACGAATCGTACGATTTTAGATTTCACTTTTTCACTCAATGACGTGCCCAAACCTAAGTTTGACGTCCGCCTCACTATTATCTTCTGACCAACCGATTCCACTTTCACTGAATCAATTAATATGAAACTTTTCAACGCTAAGGTTATGCATGGTTTAAGACTAAATACATCCGCAGATGGAGGTCGTGATCTTCTGTGTTTTTCGAAAGTATTGGGTTTTGTTACGTTCCGCACCGTGCATTCATTATTCGTACATCATGTTACTGTATGTCAGCCATTTCTAGTTTTCTTTAACAGTGTGGGTGACAGGTTTCTACCTCTAAGTAACTCGTAATGTACAGTAACGTAGCGAGCCCAATGCACTCGTGACCCTAAATGTTTATCTGTCACGACTAAATGGAGATTACGTCCTAAGTAAGAGTTAAACGAAAGGGTAGGGATGAAACCCAATTACTAAAAACAACTATCTGAAGGCAGTCATTCAGTATCAATATACTACGCCTTGCAGCCAAAAAAAGCTGCAATGGTGCGACAGCTCTCTTGTTGCTTCAACTGCCGTGCTTCACTAAATACACTTACTTTGTAGACAACTGAACCAAACAAAAGTACTACCCCAATTTTTTTTGCTTTTGAATTAAAGCTTGTGCCTCCCTAAATGGTTGCACGGAAGTTAAGCATCCGTATGAACCACGCTGCACTTCAGTCCATAGTGAGGAGGATGAACTCGTGCAGCCTAGAAATCTGTGGCTGTTGACCAGCAGTACACGTGACACTGTTCGAAAATTTGACCAGGGGTGAACGTTGGACGTACACATCCGGGTCCAGGAGGCATATAAACTACTCACCTGCACCGAGACACAGAACGCTGAGAGTCCGTCTGCATTTTCGAAAACAAGGTAGGCCATTAAATGTATTCGTAAACTATTCGAGAAACTCAGAGTAGTTGATACCAGTAAGAATTTCACAACCTTTCTTCAAAGCTGAAAAAAGAGCCCACCGAAGAACCAGTTAGCATATAACCAGTTATCATATATGGTTATTTTTAAATTCGGATACACGAAGAACGCACTAGTCTATTGATCAGTCACGTATATTCCAGTCGTTAGAAAAATACCTCCAGAGTATTTTAATTACTGTGGGATAAATCGACTATCTTACTCATTGAATAAACTTTTACTCGACGATTCTCGTCGAATTCAGCGTTTCAAAGTACAATGAGGGCTTTCACTAAGTACCGCTCTCTATTCAAACAAATGTTTTAATAGAACACCAAACCTGGATGCGAATAAAGCACCGGGGAAGTTAAACAGCACACAGAACATAATAATGACAAAAAGGAGCAGAACAAAGGGTTGACCATGACAATCACAATTTTTGTTAGTTCTGCGCTGTACACGACCTGTGTTTGTTTTTTATTCTGCTACTTTGTTCCTTTGGGTATAGTTTTTTAAAGCAATGGTGAAATACGAGGAAGACTATCGCAACAAACATAACAGTATTCCAGCCACAAACGCTGGATTCTGGTCACATTTATCAGCCTCCAGCCAGTGACAGTCATAATTTTGGGCCATCAACCAGAATGCTGGGAGCAGTCAACAGAAGTAAACTGGTTTATTATACACCGCACAGCCTTTCCAGGTTACAAACAGTGTGCACAAGCAAAGTGCTATGTTGTAAGCATTGGGCATGCACACGCAAAACGTGCACTAAGAATCTTAACCGACGAGGTTAATTCGAATAAACGAGGGCTGTGTACTTCATCTGACCGCAGATATGTACATCTCAAATTTGTATTATAGCAGTGCTTTGCACCCACAGGACAATACTGCAGACAGTCGCGTCATATACCGCATCCTCTGGCGACAGACGAGAGTAGCACTGGTGTAAAGAGGATAGTCAGGTTGACTTAGCCATACGCAGAAAGATGTTCGTATTGGCATCATAACCACCTGCAATACAATTCTCAAAATCGGGGAAACTTTCGACAGTATCCACAGTGATGGCTTAGACTACTGACACCACTTCGAGTTTGAACGGTGCAAGACAAATAACGTTGAATTCCCACCCACAAAGTAGTCTGATTTGCTTAGTATTGCCTGCGCACCATCCCAAAGGCATGAATAATCAACGCCAACGGTTACGATTTCTAAGAGACGTTCGAATCTTCGCTACGCATCAACAATGCTTGAGTTGAGCAGAAAAAAGGAGGTCAGGTCGCACCGTATTAGCGATAGCCTACTATGATTCTTAATTTAATCAGAGGTTACGAAATGGTAAATATTTCTGAGAAATCATGTTTTCAAACAATCAGTCTCAAGCAGCAGCTTTGTTGACAAAATCGAGGGCTGCCATGCCGTTTAGGAACACAAAAGTAGTGGATCACTGACAAACATCTATGTTCCAATAATTCACAGAGGTTAAAAACATATGATATGATATACAGTCACGGACCGTGACAGTGATTTCCAAGATTTTTGACAATTTATGGGACAAACTAGATAACATCAATTAGAAGCGAACACTTGAAAAAGAAAAACATTAGAACAACATGTTCCATGAACACCTTGTGAAGGCCCTGGATACAGAAGAGTACATCAACTCTGCCCAAGAGAAAACCTCACCAGTATTCTAAACCGTGGGGGAAAAAGGTAACGAGTAACACACAACCAAACTGTATAAAGCTGAAGTGGAACCATTGGACCACCATTCTCTTACGAGCTCAATCGTAGGGCTTGAAACTTAACTCGAGAAGACGTAAGCAACATCGTTTACTGGAAACGAATCACATATATGAACACAGGGGCTCAAAATATGTATGGCAAACAATTACTATGCAACATGGTCAAGACATAACAAATCAAACAGGTGACCACATCTGGCAGTCGCAGCGTTGAAAGAAATCACGTCTGAGCGGCGCCAACAGACGGCGCTGAAGTGCAGGGGTGTCTGTTCGCACAGCAGCGATCTGATTGGTCAACTGGAATAATACACATCCTTCCATCCGACACTGAATACGCCTCAGGCAAAGAGGACTGAACTATTCCAGCTCACTTGAAACAACTGACGTCCGCTTCCACCTGTGGGTCTGCGTAATCTCGCAGATGATGGTATCCCCCTAAACGGAATCAATCGATATTGCGCGTTTCATCCTGCCCGCTCTGTCAAGAGATGTGCCTCCTAAAAGAAGTATTCTAAGTAATGCACCTTGTAGCGCGTGCAGGAATATATAACCGTCCAAATCTATGTCTCATCAAGGAGGTCTGTAGACAGACCATTCAGTACAACTAGGTGCACACTGTGAAACAGATGATGAGAAGGCTCCGTTATATTGAAGTTTGAGGAATTCCGCGCGGTAGTCCGAGAGTAATTAAAAGGATGCGCAAAAAATCATTAGTTTCCGGCATACCAACTCTACCAACAGTCAAATTGGTTGAAAATACAACTTCCTGCAGATGTGTGCAACATGAATATGGGTGATCTTGTGGAGATAGAAACTAGTCCTTCAGCTGATGCAGTTTGACTGGTAAATGGCACAGGTGGGTCCATGTGAAGAAATTAAGCCAAGTCTAGTCACTCAGAGCAGAACCTTCCCAAATATTTCAAGATTAGTCTTGAGTATGTTTTCACTTATCCGACCTTTAATCCACCACACGCATTGGTCTTTGGTGGCCTTAATTACAATATATGGTATCTTGCGAGTTTAAACCCAGCTTTTACCGAGGTTACAAGTCATCATTCATTCTGGATACAACTAGCGTTTGAAACTTGTAAATGAGGTTAGCCTCGAGATGGCCGTCTCGATAAACCGACTGGATCCCAACCTGTGCGCTCAGAAACAGTCAGTGATCAGCCTTTTGTTACGTTAGTAAGGATGCGATTGTTACTCTTTGATTCCATGTTCTAGTTACAAATAACGCATGATCTGGACAAAATCGAAGGTCCTGCACCTGATACCTGACTGGTCGATTGATGTCCAATCAGCATATATATGCCTTGTATTCCAAATCCGGTTTCAGAATAAAAATCTGCAGTTAGGATTTGCCCATCCCATCACCTCTGTTTTCAAGATATTTTTCGCATGTTTGAAATCTGAAGTTGAATTAGAAAGGGTACATCAATGTTCGCGTTCAACTAGTCCAACGTTTTGAAAGAATAGAACATCGTTTGGATTTCGCAGTTTTGGTCAGCATCAGAATACAGAGGCACCTTTGAAGATCAAATGTGTCCAACAGAATATTACAGGATAGCTGCTACTTCGAGGGTATCCGTCCGAACGATTAGTTCATCTAAGTTGGTACGGAACACACTCAGACTTGCGCGCCAACCTTTAATTATCGAATCACGTGGCTGCACCGTATGGTAGTTTGACCAGATGCTCATTTATTCGGGTTGTTATGGTACTCTTGAGATGACACGATTTCCGTGGGTTAGAATGTCTACGGTCACGCGTCGTGCTGCCACCGGTTCGTTACTGAAAAAAGTTCAAGCATTGGGTAGAAGAACGTCCAGGAATAATCGGAGCTCTCGATTGAACGGTGCCTAAGCAGGAAAGATTCTAGCTGATGATTAGGGATTTGGACTTGCTCTGTAGCATAGCAGGATTGCTTCTAGAAACTCTGATGTGGTCACCTCCCTTTTAGATTGTTGCAGCGCTCGTTTGCAAGTGTCTAGAAAATCGTTACGCCTGGTCGTTTGACTGAGGATAGAACAGTGGCGACCAGATACGAGTGTGATACCATTTCTGCGACGAAAATCTGTGACGTAAACTGCGTACTATTTTTCTGTCGCCAGATATTCTGGGTACCCAATCCGGCTAAACAGCTGACGCGGATGTTGAGTGGTCATCTGCAATGTTTCACAGCGTAAGAACTTCAGGCCACTTGCTAAAGGCATCCATGATGATGAGAGCAGTTTATCCATCCAGAGATCCTGCGAAATCAGAATCTACATACGACCATGAGATCCTGGAGGCTGACTAGGGTTGCGGCCGTGTTTTGCAGGGTAGTTTTGGAAGCCAATGTACGGTTTGAACCTGTCCATTGCAAACTTTTTCGCTTGTTGTTCATTCCTGACCAATGGAAGTAAGTGTGTTCAACACATTTCATGTGATTGATTTCGACGCATTACATTCTGAGATCCCCAACGGTTGAGTAAAACCGTTTGATGGTCAATCATCAACGTGGTTGTGAAGTGTAAGGACCCCGATTGTTTCACTGAGTGAAGTGGGTAGGTGTTGCCTCTCTGAATGGGATTTGCGTGATCACTCAAATCACTGGTTAGAGCCGCTATCCGAGATGGCGATGTGTCGCAGTTAGTGGAATACCTGCATTCGTACCGTTTCTAGTACTTCCGCTTAGTTTTTCTTCACTACTTTTCGACCTTGTTCATAGTGTTTTCTTCTTTTAGAATATTCCACTCCGCTGTTGGAGTGAACGGCGGCGCTAGCTACAATACTTTCTGATCTGTTTCAAGGTTCGTGTGATGATTATGTTGAGTGTTCATTGAATTGTTCTTTTGTCTTCGATGTTTTTTTTATACTTTGTGTGTTTCTGCAAGATTGCTGTGATTACTTAGATTTGATACTGGTTAGTGAGGTTATAGAGTTTCTTATCCGATTTGTGTACTTTGGAAGTCGCATCAGCGGCGGCGGAGGTGTAAGGAAGGAAATAGAAGCGCGTATCTTTAAGGCTTTGGTAGTATTTGCCAATCTGTCATTTCGGGCGACGGAGAATTGTCTCCGTGATGCTCAGTGGTCATGTACTAACGATGCCAGCTCGTCGTCTGCCACACCGAACAATCTGCTGACGCTGCAGCCGACTGGCGTAAAGTGGGTGTTTGGACGTATACTGAGCTGTCCTAGAGGAATGAGATTGTTGACGATGGGATTGACCATTGTAGGGTGGGCTGACAACTAATTGAACTCAGTGAAGTGAATGTTGTTGTTTGACCCAGTTGTCTGTGAAATAAGTGTACTTAATGTCGTAGGCAGTGAACGCCGTAAGAAAACTCTCTTGCTGGTGATGCCTTACTTCCACCTACAGCTTGTTTGTTTGTTTGCAAGGAATAGACACCTTGATGTTAAATGTTTAAGTAGACAGTAATTTTTTAAAATAGTGAGATCCTTTCCCCCCTTTTTTATTTATTCTTGAACGGGGTGTGCTTTATTTTCTCTGTTGTTTTGTGGCAGTTGCGCATCGACGAGAACCCCCCATGTATTGCTGTCTGTGATGGTGATGATGATTCGGTTTTAGTTTCTATACTGGCGCTCATTTCAAATCCACAGTGTATGTTACCGCTGGTTTGCAATAGCTTATTTTGAAGCAGATGCTTTTTTGCGTCGACTTTTTTCTCTTCGTGTATCACTTCCTATTATTGACTGTCTGGCTGAAATTGGACGTGGACTTTTTCATTCCAGATGCGTTCACTTTTATACGAAATTTGTTTTTTTTTTGCTAATTTCTGCGAAGCATTCTTATTGTTTTCCATCTACGTTTCAGCCCACGATTGGTTTCCATGCTTACACTCAATCCGATAAGGTGGAACAGTCTAGTCTGATCTGGTTCACGAACAAGCGGCATGATGTGCATGGTTGTGTTCATCTGTTCGCCAGGATAAGCGATGTACATACAGGAAGATCATGGTGCTCCTCTCCTGTCTTCTGTCGTCCACAACTGGGATACCGCTTTAACTGTACAGGCTCACACTGCCACCGGTTCATCATTTTATCCACTGGGCTACGAACACCACCGTGTTAGTCATCAACACCACATACGTGCCTTTGTAGTCCTTGACTCTGCCTCCTCATTGACCGTCACCATTGGCACACACAGACAGAAACCTTTTCCGCCCTTAGTTATTTTGCTGATCGTGTGCTTATGGCGAATCTACGGCTGCGCGGCTAATTTAATGGTTGCCGATACAGGTGCAGTGCGCCGTTCCGAGGATTATCAACGTTCGATGAACACTGTGTTGGATTTAAATATTTCAAACTTAACCCTTTCTGTTATGCCACGGGATTCCATGTGGTTTGTTCGAACTAAACGAGAAGTGCCTGTTGTAAGCCCATCCGTTAATAATCGGTCATTCAGACGCAGTATTGCACGAATGGGCGGTAAAGAGCCAAAACATCTTACTTCTGAATTGGTAGATTTCATATGTCATCGGATTCCTGATCCGTGTGCAAGAGCAGCCTACCTTCGTCAGCATGTGCGGCATGCGTTGTGTACACAATTACCTCTGTTGTACTTGCTTCCCTATGTGGTGACTCCTAATAATCGATCGGAATGGCAACATACCACTTTCCGGACTGGCATGTGCGATGGGGGTCTCACTGGTTTGGCGTATGTGAATTCCGATAGTTTGTTTGAGCCGTGGCTGAACCCGCCTGTGACATGCGAATACAGTTTATCGCAATTACATCAACTCATTTCAGCTCGAGTGCAAGCAGAATTTGTCAACTTTGAAGAATTGTTGAATAAATCCTTCTGTAAACGACCGTCTGATTCAGATTACAACATGACCGGAGAATTTAGGTGTGAGGAATGTCATGTGAGTTTTAGTTAGTGTACCTTTGTGTGCATTTTTAAACTATTTTAGCAGCTATGTCTGAGGCTAAGAGTTGTTTTTTTTACGCCAGGGTTGACGATTATGTCCCGATTGATGAAGGTACTGATATTCACTTGTAGGTTTATGTACGACGCTTGACGACCCAGTCCGCTGCACTCTACCACTCAATTATCCAACGGTTTACCTCGAAGTGCTGAAGACTAATCGGTTCCGCAGGAGTAGGTCTTTTTGAGACGGCGATAGTCTAGTTGCCACTGGGATATGTACTTATATACAAACTGCCCTAACAACGAGTTTTCGAGCTTAAACTATTCGACTGTTCATTTTTTTCGTCTTATGCAGTAATTATCTGGCACCTCTCATCCCAATATGTAAACAGTAGGTGGCGAAATCACGCGGTCAGCTTATGACGATGGCGTGACTCCGACTATTTTATTGTGATCTAGCAGTTTGCATGTACTGGTGCTATGCATAAAGAATTACCTCATAACGTAACGTTTTTAGCTCACTTTTGAAATGTTGGTTTGCTGAATTTAGTAAAACAGTACCTTTAGGCTTCCAAATTGCAGACTTACATTTTCGGTAGTGGATGTGTAGTCCAGTTACCATAAGTTATACAATCCACATCAGTATCTCTAAGGTATGTCTCGTGCATGTTATTATTATCATTTTTACTGTTGCTGAAGAAGATTGATTCCTCGTTTTTTATTCAAATATCCTGGCTATTGATCCCATAACAGCGTTCATCATTTTGTAGTATGCTTACTATCCTAAGGTTCTGTAGTCACTTATCCCATTTTGCTTTCAACAGATCAACGTTCTTTCGTAGAGTGAATCGTGCAAACGTAACTTAAATATAAAATGAATAGCTACATTTTTACTGAACTTATTCGAGTATTGATGTTCTCTTTACCGTAGTAATGCCATCCCGTTTTCGGAGATCTAACAGGATTTTTTTTTACATGTGCGATATCTCGTTCTCTTGTCCCACGCTTCTGTTTTACGCTTACTCTGTTCATGTATTGTGCAGTTCTTCAAACTTCAACCACTATCACCACCATTATCATACTAATCGCGGACAGCATTACCTCATTAGTTCATATGGATAGAACCATGAGGGGAATAGTGTACCCTAATCAGGAAGTAAGAGGGAGGTGAAGAATGAGATCTGATTGTTGAAATCCCTATGTATAAACCTAAACATAGACTACTGGCGTACCTACTCCTTGTAAATAACCAACCGAACGACGGCATATGCGCAACAGTTTTTTAGCTCTCTTTCTCGCCGCAACCGAACACAACAGTGACAACATCCTGATTTACCGGCATCTCCTCTTATGTCTTCAGCCACTGTTCTAGTGGATCGCGGGATCCCAAATCCTATAGATGAATTTGTCTTACAGTGGCCAACTCTAGTATTCGACTTATCCCAAATCATATTTCCGTCTGACACCATGGCGTGCGACTGTGGGAGCTCTAATTTGTTGAGTTTGTGTCCAATATATATGTATATTGTGTTATAATCTATAGAAACTATCAGATAAATGTACAGCCGGATGTCTTCGATTGACGAAAGATATGAGAAAATTGTGAACATCCTAGGTTGTCTTCTAAGAATTTTGTTATTGGTACTAGGTATTTGTACATAAGGACACGGTCCCGACGAGCACCACTGAATTGGGCCTGTACACCAACCCCAACAATAAAAATCCAAAACGTTGATTCAGTCTTTTCATTGATTATCTTTGTAATATCGTCATTTGTAGTAGGTACTCAAGCTATCACGGTTAAGAGTTCTATTACAATGATCTCTACACACTAGTTCTCGGCCAAACTGGAGTTCCTATTAATGTTTATTATGGGTTGTCTGGTAGCTGCTTGCTGTTTAAGCCTCAAAGTCGTGTGGGTTTCCATCCGCGACCGTTCGTTGCCTACTGGATTTAATCTAACACAAGAAATACTAGTTAATCTGTCCAAAATATCAGTGGTCTCGCATGCATCTAAGCTATCTCAGCTTATTTGTCGTACTGCATGTCGTACAGCGGTTATCGCGTGTGATCGACTTCATTTTCTTTGTGAACTCGGACGAAACCTTACATTACCTGAGGGCACCTAACATTTCGAATCTGTCACTGATTTATCGCCGCTGTTCTTTAGTCCTTGTAGCCAGCCATCCGTAAAACCGAAGACCACTTCCCAGATATGCTCATTTAGAAAAGGCAGTTACATCTATTAATTGGATCGACGAATTCGATGTTAATTTGGGGCCAGGATAGGTTGCCTTGGACCACATCTGCGTTCTGATCTTGACAGGGTTATCATATTTGCGGCAGATAAGTGTGATGTGACCGTCCATGTCGAGTTGATGGACGCAGCTGAACAGAAAGATGCTCATCCTCCTCGTACTCGTGAGGAACCTGGTTTGGGAACTCCGGTTGAGGTTGATATGAGGTGTCTGCTGTGTCAGCAGAAGATACATCATTCAACTTCTGATGGTCCTTCTTAGCAGGTGTGAAACTGATAGTTAATAGAATCAAGTGGTTTCCTCCCAACAATTTTGTGTCATAATGCACTTCTCGAAGAGTTGGTTTCTGCACAATATCCTCTATGATCATATTGCTTCAGATAGGTGCAGTTTTGACAGTCTCTACAACCACACTATCTACTGTCATGGCTTTGTTGTTATTTACTGTTCGGATACTCATCCTGGATAGTGCACTCATCCGGCAGTCGTCCGGTATCTTATTAATATTCTTCACAGCAAAAACCGTAATTTTTTCAGTGTGTTCTTAACTTCTTTCTGCCCGATTCGACGGTCACTCAATGTGCACAACCGCGTTCTTGGGAGTGTTTGGAGGGGCCAATCCACCATGCCAACTCCATATATCGAAAGGCATGTCAGTGTTCAACACTGGATAGTGCAAGCGAAATAGACGCCATTAGATAAGAATGAATTTTGTAGAGTATTATCGTTTTCCGAGACAGCTGACTACAGTCACCTAACCGTTTTTCTTTTTCTGAATGTCTTTTGTATTAACCACCGACGGACTTCCATTGGTACATCGCCCGTTAAAGAAAGCCATGTTCCTCTTCTTTCAACTGTTTTCCATAGGCTTCAATTTTATCGATGCTCCGATTTAGTCGTATGCATTCGTTTGTCCGATTGGTTCACATAACGTCTCTATCATGTAGACATTCGACAATACTGTACAACTTCGTCATCTTCATCTGCATTATATGTTGAGAAATGGATTTAAATTTTTTTACTTCGAAACGGTAATCGATGCACGGTGGGATTTAACGGTAGCTATGTCTTTTAGTCTCTGTGAAACCTTGATCTACATATAAGCTTTGAAATTACGTTTACTCAGTCGTACATTTTAAAATGGTTATGCTTCGTTGTTTAAGTGTCGTCTTTGTTGCTACGACGCATTGGCTTGAATTACCACATAAATCCACCTCTACTGCTTTTATTCTCCAAATGATTTCCTTGGAAATTTTTATACAAACCCAGCACCCAAACTCCCACATCATCGTGTTTAAATGAGCTCATTCTGAATTCTTATCCATAAAATGAACAGCTCACTAATTATTTTTTTTTGCTGTTTAATACCGTTAATGTTGGTGGTTTTCTGCATCCCTTGTTTTGTACCAAACTTGTTGGTAGTGTTGGGGAAGTCTAGTGTATTATCTGTATCACCGTAGTGTAACGGTTAAAGAAGTGTCTCAGGTATCTCACGGTCTGAATTCTTGGAGATTGTTACGCGAAGACATTCGAATGATTGAAGGCTTAACATTTATCCAGTGCGCGTTGTCAGTATTTTGGTGTTCCTCGATTCCCTCCCCTTCAGATTATTTGTGACAGGCATGATGGCATGGAGCCTAGCAAACGATCAACACATATGGTATCGGTATTAGTGCACAAGAAATGACGAGGTCGTTCAGTTAATAATATTTCGCCTTCCGTAGCGGTAAACGTATTCTTAATAGCACTAAGCCAAATTGCCAATCGGTAGTTTAACTAATTTTAAATTTTTCTATGCCAGATTTATTGGGGTCTGACGGGAAAACAGGCATTAGCTCTGTGATAATCAACCAAGAGAATTTACCATCTGTAGCGCACTATAGAGTACAGTGAATCTTGACTGAGCGTCTTGATCGTAGATCGGTATTGTGTACAGAGGTTTCAGTCTTTAGGCCTTGCTGCTTGTCTGTGTAGGTTATCGGTCCTGTAGGTCTTGGTTCTCTTTCTCCGTGTCGAACCATACGAACAACAGTTTGTCTTCAGTTGACAAAGATACGTGTCTCCCGTTTTGTAAACTCTCTGCAGACAGTATTGTGTGGAGCTCCTCAACTGGAACTTTCCGTAAGCTTTTCTCTCCCATCCGAGCGAGAGATATCAAGAAGCTGACTTTGAACGGAGCAATCTGCGTAGCCAATAGTTAGCTTATCTATCACCTGCAACGCCTAGGACGCCGGACTGAGCGCTTCTAATAATAGTTGAATTGACTACGCACTGTTGACTGCACCTATGTGCTGTGATGCTGACTTTTCTTCATCCAGAGGACAAAAAGTGTCTCCTGTCACTAAGTTATCCAAACGTCACTAGTCACCCGACTCTATCTATGAATGGGACCCAGCCCCAGTCAGAGAGCTGACAGCCCCGTTTATAAAATGTGGGCCAACGAAATAATTCCAGATTAACATCATTCTCATTTAGAAAAAATGGCGTACCCAATTTGTATGCAAACTTTAGAGAGAATAGTCTGATTCCTATTGCGTCGAAGCTGTTTGAAACTGTTGTACTTTGTAACTAGCCTAGCGTGTGAGCAAAATATCCGCGAAGGTCATGCCAGGGTTTGCCCTGGTCGTGACCTCATTGGTTACATCTTCACACTCCACCAGCTACATAACCACCGCCATTCGTCTTGAAGGCGGAAAATTACCGTATCTTTAGACATCAGAGGAACCCTTGATTCTGCTGACAGAGCTGGAACCGTTTATCAGGAAAGAATGTATCCGAGGCGTATATCGAAATCCTTTGAAACCGTTGACTACCAGACTTCAGACCGAGTTAAAGTGTGTGATGATTTATTGCGACTGTCAGCATCTTAAATGCGGTGCGATGGGGTTGGCCAACCTTCTTTTTCCCATTCAACGTTGCAGTAGGTGAGTTTCTATAGTGTGTTCTGACATTACTAATTTGATGGAAACGTTCTAAGACTTTGCGTATGTAGGCGACATTGCTCTAATCTGTAAGGGTTTCGACGGAGCCCAAACATGCTGATTGGGTGTGAAATTTCAGTTCATCAGTTCAGTATGACCTTTGCACCTTCTAATTGGCAAGACTGCGTTTGTCTATCCTTTATGGCAGGACGTTGGGAGTGTTCGGAAATCTCGTACCTTAAAGGTTGTATTACCGCTAGTAGAATTTCACATGCGACCACAACTCACGTGGCTACTGCACGGATGGCCTTTGCCAATTCGTACCACCTGCTCCTTCGTTGTGACTTCGGTCTTTCTTGGAAAAGCCGAGTGTGTAATGTAATCGAGCGAGTAGCCTTATTTTATGGTTACGAAACTTGATCTACCTGAGTGATGGATGTTCACATATTCTATTTTTGACTGGCGATATCTCCAGTGTATTTGCAATGTTCAGTGTAGACACTGTTTGTTAGCATATCTCCGGAGTCCACGGACCCTGTTAACCACTGGACATATTGACCTCGTATCACTGGTTTCGTTGACTTCAACAGTTCTTTCGAGTGTCCAGTCGTTGTTTGAAGTAACACGCTTTGTTCGCGATTGGTGGATTATGCTAAAAGTGGTGACCCAGTGACCAGTGCATTGAGTAGACTCGGGGCATGACATCGAGGCTTGTTTTTCTAATGCGTTTCCGGTTGAGATCCAGCGGATTATGATCATCTTTGGTTCAGGACACTGTCTGACATGACAAGGACTTGGTGTTAATATCGCTCGTGTTACATGTGTCTGTGTATCCGATTTTATATCTTCTTCCCTTCACGTTATTCTCCTTGTCGCACCTCATGCACAATCTCTTCTCGTTCGTGTCTGTATGTTGATATAACTAATCATGCCAAGTATATTTTTTTACCGTTACTTCATTTTATTCGTTAGTGAACATCCCGATTCGCCACATTCAAGTTGTTATTCCAGGCAATTTTATTTCGAGGATGTTAAGAATATTACTATTTTGATCGGCAACAGCCGTCTATAAGTATTTGTAGCAATCAAACTCGTGGGACTAATAGCAACTGATGAACTAGCTTCAAATTTGAACAGTGAAATCAGAAGACCGATTTTGCAAGATGGTAGTACCATTTCGTATGTTCTCATCAGTTCGGCGGAAATAGAAGTCCGGGAGCTGTGAATATAGTTACGACCCCTTGTGTACTTTAAGTTACAACCATTTTTATGGGTGACAATGCGTAAAGCAATTGGCCTCTTCTTGTTGGCGGTATCCGAAACGGATTAACCTGTCACAATGACCGAAGCCAAAGGACGCCTGCGCTTTAAAGCATCACCCCCAAGTGGCTTGCGTTGCACCACTTGCGGTTCCACTCACACACCATGTATCCGGTGTAAACCCGAAGGAATAAGACCAATAGGTGTGTGAATGGGGCCTTTGTGTCTAGCCGGCTAATGCTGGTTAGTCATTTGAATGGCTAACAGGAAAAGGAAACCCTTATCTCTCGGAAACTAAACGGAGGTTGCAACGACAAGATCTAAACTGAAAAGTAGGATATGTAAAATATAATACAAGAAGTATTTCAGTATACGAATGCATGTAAGTGCATTCCAGAGAGGATAAATTTGAAAAAACAAACATCAAAGTTGGGCTCGTAAAAAATCAGACGAACGGTCCATCATTCAATACACCAACAAAGCTCAAGAAGAGAAGGGGTAGAAGATCGCAGACACCCACGTTTCTGAAAAGAGGAGCGGATTAGTTGCCAAACGACCATGGTGTTGGCCGATGTAATCATTTACAAAAATTGAATGGATATGCTGATGTGACCTACCGGAGCCCAACGTACTCGTTGTCTCTCCGCCGACGGTGCACTATGAGTGC
>JTDE01021288.1:12963-27314 GCA_014338405.1 Paragonimus skrjabini miyazakii | reverse complement strand
AACAGCAGTTTGTATATGTTTGGTCTGCATTTTTTGTTTAGACAAAGCGTTGCTCCTTTTCCCCGACACATTAATAAAACTAGTTTGGAATTAATGTCACGCATTAGTGCTTTCACGGCAACCGACCGTTGAATACCACGTCTGACTCGCACGGCCTGCCACGGCGTTTCATACGGTCGTTCTTCAATTGGCTACAGCTGTTTTCTATTCGCACGTGGGGCTACGGTCTACACGTTGATTGGCTATGCGAACTGTAGATATATGGTACAAGTCACACACGAACCGCTTCACAACCCCACCTTCCCCTGCAGTCGTCGAATGAGTCACCAGCCTACACATGTTGATCACGCGGAATGCACGTCATGACGTCATCTGTACGCCCTACCCTATTCAACGCTGCCGCACCTCGTCGAACGGCCTATATGGCTTGCCCACTGCAATTTCTATGACAGCGAAGCGGAGGGGCTTGTCCGCTACTGTCACTTTAGCTACTCTGAATATATCACCTTTTCCCTCTGAGTGGATTTACGGTAATATTCGTCTGTTTGGGCTTCATTTTCATGTCACTATCTAGCATCCGCTTTGATAGAGTCCACGGACAAGCTGAAACAGCTGATTCAACAGTATTGGCTTGGTTTTTTCAACTGGGTTTATGCTGATTGGCTGGAAGGATGATCTATATAAGTCTTCCTCATTCGTTTTCCACTGTGTGTTTCTTGTAGTTACTCAGGTATAGGAATTAAAGTTTTCTTTACTGTCTCATTTCATTAGCGATCGATCCGCCATGCCGATTGTTTAAATCCTGTTGTTTGCTAAGAGTTTGACATGTGGATCGATGACTTCCATTTTGCTATCACAGCACATTTACTTTAGAATAACCGATGGGATTTCCTGCCTACACCTACTTGGTGTTCACCTCACATTTGATTTTGGTCAAGCCTACTGAACGCTCTGTGTTAAAAGTGTGCGACTTGGCACATAATAAGAAAAGAGAATTCCGCAATTCATCACAAGGTTGGCCCATGATTGACTATATACGAACGGAACCAAAATGCTACAAAACTATGAACAAACAGCCAGTCTGAAGTGGGAGGCAATTATTGATTATCTCAGTCGGTCAAAAGTTGTCTCCCGGTCTCATGGTCGTGACACTCGTTTCTTTTGTCACTCATCAATACGGTACCAACTGTAGATTAATTTGCAGTTGCCTGACTAGGGTTCGCCTCCTGTTGATTCATCTGCGTGGCTGTATCTGCTACTTGTTTGGTGTTAGACTTTGTTGATGCACTCTGCGCACCTCTGCTGTCTGCAAACCAGATTTATATATAGTGATATTCAGCGGACCTTGTGGTGTGTTGTTGGATGCCTCATTGAATAATGACCGATGCATGATCCGGTCTTCACGCCGCACTCATAATGGCATACCAACAAGTATTTCAGATATGGTGTTGGAGCGCCTCTTGCAAGCAGTACCACTTATTCAGTATGGATGACTATTTTTATGGTTTTAAACAACTACATGATCGTCACTTCTGACCGATCTTCGCTTGTCACAGTGACTCTGATTGTTCTGGGTCTTCACCTGAACGTTATGATTCATTTCGGTGGATTGACTCGTTCAGATTAAGGAAAACATTGCTGTGTATTTTCTGTTTCATAAGAGTTTTTTGCCGAGACGAGCTGTTTCTTGCATATTGGGTTACCAACTCGAGAAAAACCTAGAACAGTGGTCTGAGCAGCACTAAACGATCAGTTTATTGGAAGAAAAATATCCCTTTCTATAGAAAACTAACAGTATTTACAACTGCTATTGTGCGACAAACGCTTTGCTTTCCGATTGGCCCGTTCTTTGTTACGTTCCATGACCTTGTGTTAAGCAGTTGGATCATTTAAATCTGACAGGCGTTCAAGCAACTTGTTTTGATCATTAAACAAACTCGATATAACAGCTGATCGTCGTTTTTGATTGATTGGCGCCGATCGGCCACAATTCTATCTGCAACAACTTATGTGTTAGCTCTAATTGGCTAAACTTTCTCTAATCAAGAAATCGCCCCAGTCCAGTCTCATTAGGTTCTTTCCCTTCTCGTAACCTTGCCCATTTCCGGTTTTTGATGGTCCCTCCTGGCTTGGATCACGGGTCTCTCTTTCCGGTGAAATCCGCTGTCTCTAGTTCGCACGATTTTTTTCACTGTTCCGTCTACGTCAACATCGTATGACCTATGCCCACTATGTTTGATCATCAAACTACATGTCCATTCTCTCAGGTTCTCATGGATACACTAGACCTACACCATATCTCCTGGTTTAAGGCTTGTGAACTTCCAAGCTCCGTGTTTACGCAACGTGATCAGCTTCTCCTTGGCTATTTTAATCGAACCAGGTTAATGGACAAAACTGTTAACAAGAGATTCCGATGTCCGAATGATCACAGTGGGATTGTCACGAAACAATTTGTCGGATATTAATTACTAATGAGTAGTCGGGGATTTGGTTATTATTAATTAATATTAATTAGACTGACTATTCGATCCTTAAAGGGATAAGCAGAAGTTCGTAATCGACTGATTTAAAATTTAGCGAATTCCTATTAGAACTGAAATTCAATTCGACTGATACCGCATCATATCGTGTGCACGTCTTAACCAAATCTAGTTTTTCATATTGAACCGTCAAACTTTGGATACTTCCTGGTTAAATTCATTTATTAGAGGTGCAGACTAAGCCGCACAAAGTAGATCTGTAATCTGCTCCACACTTTTAACTGTGCTCCTTCTTAGTAAGTAATTCACACGTTGATGATTGGTGGCGAAAAATAGTTAACAGATTTGTCACTTGGATTTGTAAAACCTCATTTTAGTGATGCCCTTACCGCTTATAACTTCTCAACAGAAACATGTTATAACATTCATCACTACTGGTTCATCTGTTCCCTGGATGCTGTTTCTGAATGATGCAACAGAACCAGTATGGGCATTGACGAATCTCAAACATTGCTTTCGATGTTGTTTTACTCATACAGCTCAATCTATACTGACGCTTTTCTAAACCTAAAATCAATGGTTCTTCCCTGCAGCAGACTTTCAAATGATAAGGTGAAATTTCTATTTTTGCGAAAAACGTCGTTTTTTGTTGTTGTATGCTCCATATCCAATGGTTTCTTTATCTGACTGTTGACTTCTCCTGCCATCTGCATGTAGCCTATTACGAGGGTTACCATTTACAATCCATGAAAGTGTCGACTTTGACATTGTCACAGCACTTATCACGTTGGTCTGATTTATTCTCTGATTGCATACATTTTACTTGCTAGCTGTCATTCTGTGAGTGAGTGGAATTTATTTTCTCCAAGATTGTTGGTAATGCGCTGTACAGTTACTTCAAATGTCGTATAGTTGTTCAGACACAGATGAACTCGAGCAGTTTATCTCAATCAATGAAAGCTTAAACCATGCTTGCGCAACTTATAAACCCATGTGGAACATCACTCAATTGATCGCAGCTGTCGCGCTCCCACGGTTCTCTCAGTCAGCCCTTTTCCAAAGCTCTGTGCACGAGTTTCGCTCTTGGTAGAGCTCGTCAGCAGTACACGACCGGGACTACCACTCGGACCAGGCTTTCATAAGGCAACTGCTTTGACCGCCGCGCCAGTGATACCACATTAGGCACTACTGAATTATATGAAAGCGGTCAGACATATTCGCCTGTGAGTACTGCCTAAACCGCCAGATTGCCTCATGAGGGGACACCACAACTGTCCTGTTAATTCCGTTCGATGCCCCCGTAACTGTGACTTCTCTCCAGGTTGAAATCACAAAACGTTTTTAACTCGAGTGTAATGTTGTTTTTTTTTTCGAAAGGAGCTGACTAAAAATTTTATAGGAATGCGACAGCTGCCATCAACTATGAGTGTTTTGCTATTTGCATTGCCCAAGGTTCCCACTTAATCAACAGTCACAAATTCAAGCCTTGTATAATTTTTATTTAAACAACTCCGGAGTCTCAGCGCAAATAACAGTCCGATTACAAGCCTTGGTAATTATAATTGCTAATTCCCAGTGCGGTAAGAGCGTTCAGAACGGAAAGCTATAATTAAAATCTTATTTTTGATCAGCAATTTGAAGTCAATTACAGAAAATGTTCAAACGCAACTTTTCCAAAGTTCTGATCACTTTGATCTCATGTATTTTTGAAAATCACCTGAATATAGGTACGGTTTATGTTACAAGTTTTTAATGCAGAAATCAGTCAGAACTGGATGTTTTTTACTTGAATTCTATTTTCCGTCCACTGCTCAGTCAATTGGCTAGACGAAAAAATAAATAGTTTTACGATTGTTTTTGTCTAAATTGCAGTGACGGCGCGACTGTCAGTCATATGATCGAAGTTTCGAACAGTCCTGATTACCTTACTTGGTCTTGTTGTCTGGATTGGAGCTATCTGACAGTCTGCTGTCTGCACCTGTCCCCCGTATGTCACATGGTAGTGAACATCCTGCAATGTAAAGACTGAAAGCCTGTGATACAGTGGAAACCGTTTGTATTCAAACCACTCAGCCCGATGTTTGACCACTGTCCTCTCTCGGTTTGGATACTTTGCATAGTGCGGCAGGAGTTCCATTGCAGGTTTTGGATAGGCGCGCTGTGGCTCAGTGGTAACGACATACAGCTGTTACTCATCCGGTTCCAGGTTCAAGCCCCCGTTGCCGCGGCTGTTTTTGCTGTCTCAGTTGAGACGGCCTGGCACGTTGGTCTTTACGAGAAATCTAGAACGTCCTAAGCAGATTATGGGTTTCAGATAATCAGTTTAATAGGATCTTTTCACCTTCTGAGACTGGCTGGTCTCTACCTGTTCTAACTTGACGACGAAACGTTGGAAGTCGTTGAGAAGTTCACATATCTGGAGAGCTGCATGAACGTTTGTAGAATGCCTGTTGAAATTACTACTTGCCTGGCTAAAGTTCGGATGACGTTCGCCAACTTACATCGTATGTGTAGCTAGCATGTTCTCACCATTTACTTAAGTGTGTAACGTCACTGCGCGATTGGTATTGTACGGCTGTTAAACCCGACTTTTCCACGCTGGAGATGTTTACTGATTGTTCGTCCTCGGCTCTCAATGTCTCCGAGACCTTAACGACTTATAGTTGGGTTACAAGCGACGGAGTTTGCGGAAGTGTTTCCGAAACAAGCAGATCTTGTCGACCTATCAACATGGTAATCTCACCTCGCGGACTTCATTGACATGGTCATTTTTTTGTTACTGTCAACTCTGCTTACTGCGCCGTACTGCGTTTGCGAGTAATGGGGTAGGTTAATAACACCAACCCTGTGGTTCCGGGTACGAAAGTTCTGATGTTAGAGTTTGCCTCAGTAGGGCATTCCTGATTTTATTACGAAGTACGTTGGCCGTGTTTTATCAAGAACCCTATCTGATATTGCGAAGTTTATAAGTAAATGACTTCATTTTGTGGAGCTCTTTATATCTCGGTCCGATTTTCTTCCACATTTTCCTCTTTTTATCTCATACTTTAAACTTTTTCTCGTCTACTGATAAATAGTAGAGATTTGATGGATATAACCCTTTCAGTTGATCTTGGTGTTTCCATTGAGATCAACTTTTCTGCCAGCCTCTGTTTAAAATACATACCAGACTGGAGCCTTGCTTCTATCACGGCCCATCAGTAGTGCGTATTGTTGTTACGACTGGGATTTGTAATCCGGCTCTTGTTGTCATGGTTCAACCATGCTGATCGTTGTGTCAGTGACCTCACATTAGGCATATCCTCCGTGCAGTATGTGCAAGTCGTGAATCTTTTTTTGTGGAAAACTCTGATCATACCCACGAGTAGGACTTCTCATGACGTTGAAATCAGGGAAGTCTTTAAACTTGTTGAACACTGTCCTGGTTACCCGGAACTAATTGGGGATTTCGTCCATACCGTTTGTTATGACACGTTGACTACTTCTTGCAATTGATCATGCTGCCTACACATCTTGTCTCCTCTGCATGATCTGGTTTGTCTCAGAACACTAACCATGTCTTAAGCGTTATCATAATGTAAGTAATTGACCTAACGCCATCTAAACGGTTTGCGACATTGATGCTATTAGTAATCTAGACGAGATTGTCGGCTGACTTTATTACTGTCCTCAACTTCACTTTATTCCCGGAGACTATTTTCACCGTTGTTACTACCACCGTGTTCAAGGGATAAACGAATTTCCAATGAATGTTTGGTTTCTGGTATCTATGAGTGCGGTCCTACTTGTTCTCATGTTCTTTTACGCCATCCAGCTTTTCGGAAACGTAGAACTCCGACAACAAATTGATAATTTATCACTCAATGCTTTCTATATCATCTTCGGTTAACATCACGAGTTGAATGGTTTGTTGATAGCACATTGTGCAGCGACTTTACTATTGTGAATCTCTTTCGTCCGGCTTTAATACGTCTGCTTTTTATGAACTCCACTTTCATTTCTACTATTGCATTATGTTCCTCTTCTCCAATCATATTCAGATCTAGTGGATTTAATGTTGATCCTCCGTATTTGAAGGCGATTGAGTCATTGTGTGCGTGTGTGGATGTATTCGCGTGTCTGTCTGTCGCCTCCACACGTTTGTATATCAGGTGACCGATACATGCCACTTTGGTCACATGTTCACTCGAATCCGAAGTTGCCATTCGAGTAATTTTACTCCGCTTTCATTCTCATTTATTCACCCGATACGTTTCATTACCATTGATGTGCCGCAAAGGTTAATTGTAGACAAAATCACCCTGCTAGTGTGTATTGTTGATAGTTTCGCATAGCATCTATGCGGTGGTGCTTACCTGTCCACTCCTCGTTCACCGAATCAAATTCCCGATTCCTGGTACCTGCTAAACTAAACACAGACGACGAATTCGTGAATGTGGAAACCGTGCTTCTTGGTATCGAGTATCGCAGTTTTTGTTTAGTTTTCCGAGGTGTCTGATTGATAACGTTGTCGATCGTTCATTACCACCTGTAACAGCAATACATCATCGCTGCATGCTGATGAGTTACAGTTGTTTAACGGGGTATGCGTAAGACAAAACAAACCAACTTAAACTAAATACATTGCAGTAAAAAGTAGAAGTAGCCAGAATAAGGAGCTTAACACATAACCTGTATAACCACAAACGAACAACTGAGTATTATGTATACGTAACGTGTCTTATACCAGATAGCCTGTTTATGTCTGGATCAACTGAAACACTCTTGTTTATGTTTGTTCAACCTGATCTCCATTTGGTCAACGTTTGATAGTAGAACGGTAAACAGGCTGTTTTACGTCAGTTCGAATTCAACATAATCTCATCAAGACCTGGGTTCGAATCAGTCATCTGACCGGAACGGGTATTCTGGTTATGGGCTCTACGTGAAAACAAACTATGAGTAGTTCGGGGAAATCCATACATCGCAGTCATGTGCTCACATTTGGACAATGATCCGTCATTTAGACTGTTTGGGTCTTGGGGTGGTTAACAGTTTGTGAACTGTTGTTTTTATCCTAAGGTTTATTACTGGTTAGGCTGAGGCAGATGGTAGAGATCAGGGGTACAGAAAAATTGCAACTGTACCTGATCAATTCTGCTGGTCGATAGCTAAATGTAAGGTAGTCCTGCTTCAAGGTCAGTGAAATGCCGGCCAATTCGTCTGTCCCAGTATGAACCAGGTGTTTGATTTCCCCTCATTCTTGACTCACCCACCATTAATTCTGACGTCGATCCGGGGTCGTACTTGAAACTCATTCGTCAATTAAAATGTCACGTGAACGGGGAGTCAATGCTTGTGTTTAACGTCTTGTTTTCTTGATGCGCTACTTCGGTGAGCTTATCGAAGAAAGATTTGATGAGACACTTTAGGATACTTTCCGTGTTGCCTAATGAACACGCTGGGACTGTTTACGGTGGATGTGAACGTTCTATCACAGTCCTCTGTGTTAGGCTTCATACTTGTTATGTGAACCCCACCTAACTGATTTGCTATCCAGCTTTGAACACAGTACCTGTGATGGAGAGTTGAGATATGCATTCCACTAGATCTTGGTCAATTGTGTTTTGTGATTTCAAATATTCGCATCGGTCGACAGCCAAATATTAGGGTCGAACTTATTCGATTAGACGGAACATTCAAGGTAGTCGTGAAAGCGCAGCCTAATTTTTGCATCCTGTGACAACGGCCAATTTTTTTTGACATTCCGTTTGCATTCTGGAATTTACGAAAAATGATGTGGTAGTTGGGTGTTTTCCATTCTTTTGTTAATCTATAAACTGCGACTAACCGCTTCGCTTGACTTATTACGTGGGCCGGCAACGTGGTCCATTTGCCAGACTTTGGATCTTTACCATTGTACATGGAGTGTATTAAACAAGTCTTTGCTGTATGTGTGCGTCCCGTAGACAAGACTGTGATGCTTTCAACAGTCTTCAGACTGCGCAACGCTGGTGACACACTTGTCGCAGTCACTGATACGTGATTAAGAGACCTCATTTACCGTGCTTGGGAAGAAATGGAAGGTAACCCTGAAACACCTACTTCGCTATTAATGATTACATCCTGACATTTTTGACGGTCGATTTTGTTGACTGTATATTGGAATCATATATAATTTTTCTGATCTACAGAGTCTTGTGTAGGTTTTCATCTGAACGGGTTATCTAGGCCGAGGTTTAAACTCACCTCCTGGTCCATTTCCCTGCCACTCCATGTAACCTCACTCGACATACGGGGAAACTTGTCTATTTTGGGACGCTCCTTTGATCACTTTGTATTCTTTATTGGTTTCTTATCATTAACGGGGAACGATGGTGTCATGTCGAGGATAGCCCTTGGGATTATTTATAACCCGATTGACTATAAGCGCTTTCAAGCGAAGAAGCTGGTTGTCGACTTTGTCCTTACGTGTTTGCTAACGGTGAGGTTTTCTTGTCTGTCCTCTACGGGCTTTTGTATTTGGTGCCGTTTTCAACTGTCACGTCATCTGTTTCCTGAACCCTTCCTCAGAGTGGCACCCGGGACACACTAGCCATTACACGACTTATGAAAATATTCTCTCGTCTGTCGTTGCACGCTCATCGACCGAGGCCCGTGATCCCGCTAAACCTTCATCCGTTTTGACGTTTCGTTGACTTTTATCGATAGATAAGTGTTCTACTGTTTGTTTTCTTTGTTGATTTTTAACCTTTTACTTTTACCCCCGTCGTTAGTTTTCTAGTTCCGTCGTCTCCTTTTTCAATGCACATGTTGAGCTTTCTGTATCAAATGTTTTTTATTGTTCTCAACGTTTTGTGTTAACCATCCCTTATTTCAAATTGAACACCACCCACATTCGATCAAATTCCTTACATTCAGATATGCATTTCAGCTAACCCACTTCGTAAGGAACCACTAGAATCAAGTTTCGCTCTTACTAGAGCTCATCAGTAGTTCATATCCTTGTTCGAATCAGAGTTTGCACTGTAATCCTCGTGTTTGTAAGACTAGCGTGTTAACCGCAACACAAACACGAGGGTCGGAATGTAAATTCTGAATCGGACAAGGATATGCATACTGATGGGTTTCAAAAAAAGCGAAACTCGATTCTAGTCGTTCCTTACGAAGTGGGTCGGTTTAAAGGCTTATCTGAATGCAAGGACTTTGATCGAATGTGGGTGTAGTGTTCAGTCTGAAATAGTCGAAATCCACGAAATTCAATTCATCCCTTATTTGTTGTATGTTATCCTCTTTGATTCTGGATTACGAGCACAGTGATGGTGAGTTTCGGTTGAATCGCTAACTTTTGTCACTTCTGTTTCGTCCGAAGTAATCTACTGCTACTGGTTAAACGTCTACTAATTCTGCACTACTGTAGGTTTCGCCGCATTTCCACGCCACAGGCGGCGGACGCAGCTTTCCGACGGCGTCATTTTTTGCATCGTGGAACGGAAAACCGATTTTCCGGTATCGCCGATATGCAAATCCTTGGAGGAAGCACACGACAACCTAGACGGCGCCAGGGTCTAAGTTGGACTAATCTGTTTGCATCTACTCGTCACAGTGCTTTTATTCCGGGTGTAGCTTCCGGCACTGATCGTGAGGCATCTGATTTGCTGGAGATTTTGAGCGCCCAACGTTCCCCACAAAAGCAGCCACATATTTTTGTCGATCTGCGAACTTTTGCTGGCGGTAGTCCTGTTGTTGCACTCAAGGAGCGCCTGGATGCTCAGGCGGTGGCAGATGCGAAGGCCAATGCATTCGCGGAGGCTGCTGCTGTTCTGGCCGCTGCTAAACAGGCGTCGGAATGCACAAGCTCACCCAGTCGTTCTGACGAGGTATTGCCCAGTCGACTGACACCTGTGTCGATCCCTGTGGTAACTTCAGCATCGCCCTGTTCTACCACCAGCGGCTTTATCGCCACCACCACTGCATCCACTCATAACGAGCCGAACGTGTCTGTGCACGAATCGGCCGAGTCACCTCCTACTCCTCCTGTCAGGTAAGTTGCCTTGTTCCACCGTTCGCTTTACCCAACTTATGCAATCCAGTCCGTCCATCGATCTTTAACCGATCATTTTTACAATTTTTGCTGTTACTGATGAGTAGTCGGCTCCTTTCGAAAGGGGAAAGTCTATGGGAATGCGACAGCTGCGATCAATTGTGGGTGATGTTCAACTTGAAATTCTTAATGTGTGTAGAAAACTACTCAGTGCTCTCATAATCGATTCGGCTAGAGCCCAGGTGGATATGCTTGAGCTTCAGGTCCTCATAATGGGTCTGTACAAACGACTACACATGACTGCTGCTCTTCCTCTTTTTCGATGTTTATAAACGGTTAGTGATCACTTCTATGTAAAATAGGCGATAACTTTTCCAAATAATCGGTAAAATGAACTAAATTGTTGCGACTAGTACCAGGTATGTATTTGGCGAGTAATGTAGTGATTCAGCTTACTATGCTATCAGTCATGCACTGAGCTTTGCTCTACCTCCTTGTGTACATGTGTCTCCCTTCATTAAATTGAACACAACGAGCAGATGATCGGTGCATGTCTGTCATATGGATCAGATACTCAAGTTCCCCTCAATGACCTCTAGCCGGATCAATTCTTTCGATGGGTTGCATTACAGATGATGTGAAACTTTGTGGTCAGGTGGTCAATGTCCCCATTCTGGGCTTATAACTCACATGATTGAAATGCCGACTCTCCCCCAGAGTTCGCTTGTTCCGCACTGTACAAATCAAGTCGGACTGGTAATTAAAGCTTATCCTAAGCTCTGTGTGACCAGCTGTTCCGAACCGGTATATAGTGAAATGACTCCCGATGAACATCTTTGGATGAGCAGCGGCTAGGAGCGTTGTTTGGCTGGCGCTGACCAACTAAGTGGTTGGATGGACCAAGGTAACCAGCTGGATTTATGAGATGACTTGAACTTCGTCACAAGGTTGCACCAGTGGGTTGGACGATGGTGGTTGTCATCGTGTTTACAGTGCACTCTTACACCTGAATCGTTGCTTGTGTGGGTAAGATAAAGCTTCTCATGCCATTAGCAATTCAGTCATCCCTAATTCTTCAGACATGCACCCTTGCTTTCTGAGATGACGTTTATATATATGGAAGTGCGCGTTTGTTTTTTCCATATAGAATACCGGCTTTTATTTTGAAGGCCGTAAGTTGTTTTTGACTGTCAATTTCTGACTGTTAATAGAAGTAGAGGCAACATATCCGATATCGTCCACTATTATTAATATTGTTTATGTAATCTTTCTTTGAAAATCGCCTTACAACAGCACTTCTATCCGCTATCTGCCAGCTGGAGGTGTTTCAGCACTACTGTGTATTTGGCTGTCAGTTGTCAAGTTTGCTGCTCATAGGTTATTCAGTCTGGCTTGTCTGATTCGTGTTTGACGCATCAATTTCGTATGTTCTGCGCCGAACGTATGCAAACATACGCACACCCTAGTTTCAGGATCGGTCGCCCTGATAACACTGTACGCTTGTGTTGATCGAAATGGTATTGTGTGATGTGGTGAATTTACCTTTTCATCTTATTCCTTTGTCTCGGATGAATTAATTTTTGTGGCAAACTGGTCACCTTGTTTGCCTCCAATAGTGTGTCAAATAATCTTTGTTTAAAAACTTTTAATAGGCTACGTCGAGTTATGGACTATTTAGTGTGCAGCCTGAACACGTATTTGTTTGGTGGACTTACCTCAATGGTTGTATGATTTCTTTAACGTATTCGTTCACAAACTGATAGTGTGGATAAACCAGAAGGTGGCTGTTTTGTAGTTTTGACACTGAATGATTTATTTTTCACCTTACATCAATAATGATTGTCATTATCACGCTTTGGGGACTAAATTTGCATTTAACTGCTGGGTGGGCTTTACCTATCTCTAAAATTTTATCCGGTCTTTGATTCATTAGGTCACACCTTTCCTGTTACCTGATTAGATGTATGTGTAATACTGGGGGTTACGGACTTCGAATAACCCTCAAAATCATACTCAAATTGAAACCTCCTCTGTAAGTAATAAGGAGAATATCTCAGACTGGTTGTAGTAAACACTTGTTACTCATGAGACAAGAACTCGTATTTATAGATGTACATGAGTAGTAAAGTAATCAGAGTTGGTCACTGACTTATCATGATGGCACATAAAAAGTCAAATTTTAAGCTGATTGACACCATACACAACAGAAAGTTTGACGAATAATGGGGGGTGTAACGTTGAGGTTACTCCTCTAATCCTGACGTCGTATTTTAACGCGATGTTGCCTCCTTGCTGGACCGTCTGTTGTGTCGGGGTTTGGATAAGTGGTGAATCGAGTGGATTTTCACTACAATATACCTGGAGAATTGTGTTATTATGATGTGCACAATTTGTGTCAGACGCCAAGCTATAATTTGGTTTGTGTTGGTTTGTTACCAACCGTAATGGTGGACATTTGGAGATTGTCCAGATGTTCATCTGACCTGAGAGTTGTTTTAATTCTGATGAACTGTCTGCTAGGATCACACATAGTTTAACCCAAACAGCATTGTTGTCTGTGGCTCGGGATAATCTTGTCTTTCATATAAATTGAACATCACCCACAATTGATCGCAGCTGTCGCATTCCCATGGACTTTCCAGTCGGCCCCTTTCGAAAAGAAGCACTAGACTCGAGTTTCGCTCTCATTAGAGCTCGTCAGTAGTGTATATCCTCGCCACTGCCGGGACTAGAACCACGATCGCGCTGTTCATGAGGCAACCGTGTTTACCACTGCGCCATTGACCTTACATTAGGCACGACCGAATTATCATATGTGGACACTCAACCACTTTCACTTGTGAGTAATGGTCAAATTGCCCGATCACCTCTAGAGGAGACACAGTAACTGTCCTGTTGACTCCAATCGATGACCCCTCGACTAGGACTTCTCTCCAAGTTGAAATCACAGAATTCATTGACTTGTCTTTCTTCGAAAAGTTAAGTTTATGGTGTAGTCTTACGAATGGTCCTTATGCACAGCTGAGAAACCTAACCAACCAGCTCGATGGATGTTCACAGTGTGTTTGTTTTCAGCCACTGTTTATCCCGTAATGTTTGCGGCATGTGACAGAAACAATACGTTAGCAACGACCAGGTTTACTGACTTGTTTTTGGGACGCATAGACTCCACGGACAACGGAGCCCAACAGTCTGGTTTCACTTCATTAGCTTGAACACATTGGTTGGGCAGTCGGACAAAGCGAAAACCCATAGCGAGTGGCTTTCGTGTTTTGAGTGATTGTGTTCGACAGTTTCATTTGCCCTTTTCATTCGGAGTCAACCTCTCACCTTTCTAGCCATTCTGCTCATTTTTCATGATGATTTGTGGCACTGATATTGATTACGAATAGTGGGTTAACATGTTAGGTATGTGACCAATTTTTGTCATTCCGAATGTGATGTTGGGAAGTTACAAACTGTATCCGTTCTTGTTCATTGTCACATTAAACGGAATGCCAGAGACCACGCTGTTCCTTTACGGATATAAGAATGCAGAGTGGTTATCATATGTTACACTTAGTGTTTAGATAACATCACTCTAACCATTGATGTCTCTTAAATAGCTTTAATCATCCTCGGTTCACCCGAGGTTTCAGCTTGTAATACTACTTATGAGATATCGATGAGGATAGCGAATACACGTGTTGCTTTTGCCAACCTGTGGTGTCAAAAGGAAGTTCAGCCGATGCCGAAAAAAAAATAATTTATACTGCATTCCTTTTCGCTCTGTGGTTTAGAATTGCGGCCTGTCCTTGTCAAAAATATTGCCTCAGTCAATTAGCCCATATCAAATAGGATTATCA
>JTDE01021287.1:0-17516 GCA_014338405.1 Paragonimus skrjabini miyazakii | reverse complement strand
ATGCTATCCGAGATGGCGATGTGTCGCAGTCAATGGCGTACCTGTATCCATTCCATTCCCGCTTCTTCCTCTTAGTCTTTTCTCAATAATTTTCACCCTTCTTAGTAACGTTTTCTTCTAGGATCTTCTACGTCACTGTTGAAGTGAACGGCGGCCCGAGCCACAGTACCTTTTGGTCAGGCTCATGGCTGTTGTGATGATGATGATGATGATGATGAATAAATCCATAAAATTCTTACTATCTTAAAGTCAGTAGAACCCAAACCTTTTAATTGTGTTCTTAATCCCGTCCGGTTCTCGTTTGGTTTTACAAACGAAATTTGTTCCGATTTAGCCTGCCGTAACGCATGTGGTCATCAGTCTTAAAAGCCTCTCTTGAATTGAGAACAGGCCACACAATTGTTACAACCCATACCTTGATGGGGATGGGGATAGTTGTACGTATGTGATTCATTCGTACGAAGGAGTCAGAGGTTCTCGACATGACGGAATGTACATTAGAAATTCACGTTGCAAACCTTACAACTTATCCGAAAAATGCAGCAAAAACAACGTTGTACTTCGTCACTGTTAATAGCGGTGCTGTAGTGGTTTTTACGCTGCTTGACTGCCTCGCCCCTGGACAATACTTCCCAACTGACAGTTTTACTGTAACCCCATATAGTCAGAAAATTAATCTTTTAGGCTTCCCTAATTGAGATCGCAGAGAACAGCGGACACAGCCGATATCTCGTTCAAGATGGTTGGAACGAACGAAATGTTCGTGGTCTTTAATCACTCACAATAAACGTGTAAATGTTAACGGTGTTGCATGCTGCTCTGGCACTAGTGAGCAGTCTGACATATTCAACAAAAAGATGCACTGAAAGTTGCGAGTGATCTTCAGTGCCCGAGAGACTGGAAACTGTTAACCTATAGTCAGAAACAGGCACGTGTTTTGCCTAGAACATTTCATACAACAGTTAACGGATGCAGCGTCATGCCAGCTGTGTAAAGTACTTTGTAGGAGTGATGTCTGTTTTTACATGACAGGTGTGACAGTAAACAGTTTTCAGAGTTGGCTTGTTTTTCTGTGAGCGCCTGCTATGTCTCTGCGGCCAACGGATTTATTCGTAAAACAATTCGTTCGCCTGATGAACGCGAATAAAATAATGAGATGTTGTCCGGCGTAAGATTACGTACATTCTGACCACACATGGACATGTGACTAATTCCACGGGGCGGAAGTTCTAGCTTAAGGGATTAAACAGACGGATACAAGCTGGAAATCAAAATTATGAGAATACTGACCACCATGGTAGCCGCAGCGTCAACACAAATTGTTTTTGGACACGCAGGAGCGAATTTCGACATTTGATAGCCAGAGCCTCAGCAAACTGTAGTATGCGTTTCTGGTTGCCCCGAAAAATCACCAAGAATGCGTCAGGAACTTTGACTCGATGTCCTGTTTGGATTATTTGCTTTGCAACTGATGATATTCATTAACAAGAATATGTCTCATTATTGACCTGGAGGTTTTTTCATTAAGTGAGTATTCAACTGATCACAGTTTCCTGCAGACAAAACTCTGGCCAAGTAGTCTTTCACAAAGTAAGTTCTGGTCCATGCTTGAACACCAAGTTGTGTTTGTTTTGATTGCTCTTGGTCGCTTTTTTTGTACTCAGCATCGCTATGGACTACATTCTAACTGTAGCATTGCGGTGAACGTAGTAGGCTCCATGCTTTGCGTTACACCCACTACACCGTCTTACGCTGTTACGATTCACGAAGGGTTCAGAATACATTACACAGGTTAACGGTGGCAGTTCGTCAGCGTACAGTGGGCGTTGCTTATCCGGAAATGTTTATAGTTCGTTGGCACTGGTTTGTGCCTACACCTATCTCTTCTGGCGGTTGATTAGGGCTATTCAATGACGGCGTCTATTTGGATAATCACGGACTAATTAGATGAAGCGATCGCCAATTGTGCTCGAAATATACGAGTAATATTGCCGACGAGCATCATCTGTAGTGATGTAAGGATATATAGACAACATCCATACTTTCTGTACTGTTCTTTGGTTGCGAAACTTGCTCTTTTTAACGGACGATAGTCGCCAGTTATCGTTCTTTGTTCGTCGTTTTTGTGCAACAGTGTATGTGTGCCGTCAACTCACCGTTTTATAGTCGAAGCTACTAGGTGACGAATCCTCAGTAACAATAATCCGAACATCTGTTTATTTAATGTGATGCTCTGTTGTGAACTTTGCTGATTCGGATACGTTCTCTTTATGTCATTTCACTGTTATATTCTTCTGAATCCGAATTGGCAGTTGGAAATATCATTCCAGCCAGGTAATTTTATGGCCCCGTAGCACTATACGATTAATATCTGACTTTGTATCCGTCAACTCAATGCTGCTCTTAAGTTTTGGGTCGAATGACCGATAACACCCTAAGTTCGGACCATACCACGCATACTCGTACTTGGGTCTAGCTGCTAGGGAGAAAGATTTTTAATTGACTTCTCATTTTCGTCATTCACCCGTTTGCTCATTTCATCTACGTATGTCCCTTCAGATTTACTATATTCCGTGTTGACTGTTTATGTATATGTATACCTATAATGTATGTCTACTCTGTTGTCCTCCCTGTCAGTATCAAGAAGAAGTGCTCACTTTCGACTCGTTGTCTAGTCGACTTGCTGATCATCGTAGGGGTCCACTTATTCTTTGTTTGGCTGCAGAAAATAAGCAAATGGAACAATTAAGAATCGAGAACCAAACTTTATGCAATTCTCTGGATGAACATCAGACTGCGTTGGATCTGATAATGAATAAATATCGTGGTCAAGTATGTTTCTGTATATTTCTGATTGGATATCCTATTTTTATAGAACGTATTCAATGATCACATGTAATGATAAGTATTTCGATACATCGATTTTATGAAATTGCATTTTACTACTCATAGTTACCTCGATGTTGCACACTTCGGCCGCAGTATTTCTTGTCGTTTCATAGCCAGAGACAGTTGGTGGTTAGAACCGTCATAGTTATTTATGTCATAAGTCCTTATTGACGGATAATGACTACGATTTAAAGAATTCTGTCTCTTTTCCGCAAAAAATGTGTGATTTTTAAACTGTCTCTGGTTGCTGAGGTTTGACTTGCTAACTTTCTTTCAGAGCTGTAGACAAAGCGATTGTTGTTCCCGTTTTCAGGTTTTTTATCGTTCTTTTCGTTCGACCAGAAGGTTTCCGAACTGATCTTTTTTCACTGAGATCAATACATCACGCACATTAACGAGCCACCTGTTGCCTTGGCCTACTGACTCTTAAGTCTGGGTGTCTGAATGCTACTCATATAGTCTACCATTTATGGTGTAGACGACCTGATAGGCAGATGATCTATCTCAGAGTTTGTTGCTATATAGTTGCATATACTTGAGAAATAAGAATTTAATGATACTGACGATAATGTGGAAGTTATTGACTGTAACACCTGTTGTAGAAAAGAACGGACAATGATTATTGGGAATGGAAAAAGATGGTTTCACTGCATGGATTTGATATTTATGTCGGTACTACATGACATTTTGGATTGTGTGGAACAGGGATTCCTTTCCGTACGTGAATTTATGACAATCATACATGATGAGGATCTCAACAATCGGTGGCGCTCAAATAAATGAAAGTAAAATTTTCTCTCTTCCGTTTTGCACAAATTGAGTAGAATTTTCTGAATTGCTGTTACTGTTTGGATGAAGACTTCGTCTTATACATACATTTACTGGTTGTGATCATTAATCGTTTTTCCATAACTCTCCGAAAATCATTCGTGCATCTTGAACGATCGTTTTTTGATCATGAGCTGTAAGAAAAATGTTACGGTTATATCAGTTAGCACATATTGGTTGTTGGCTTAATAAAAATCGATAAGGTTAGTTTAATTGTGAATTCCCCATCTTAGGATAGTCGACTAAAGAAAAACGGACAATAACTGCTTTTCAGCCTAAGATACTCAAGAGAACCGAGCGCCAGTCACACACGTTTAATTATGACCATTCGGTCTTGTGAGTCCATTTGACTAAGCAGTAGTCCACCTACTCGTTTCACAAGCAGGAGGACTAAATGATGCTGTGCTCTGTTGGTGATCTTCAACCAAGTCCAGATGAGGTGATGCGAATGCACTCGGTAGAAAAGTTTCGGTATTATTGTGACTTAATAATACTATCTCATCGGGCGGACAGTCCATGATCTCATGACACCAACCCTCTATAGAGACTTCTAATTGTCCCCCTGTTTAGATATGAATGTACCTACAGTCTCATCTCACGTAACGTTTTGCTGTTGCATCCGATTACAGCCTATTATCTGAACTAGCGTTAAAACATTTTTTGGGGTCAAATTTGAACCAACTATTGCGTGGTAGTCGACCATTTTCATTGTCATTTCATCATCCCGATCACCCCTCCGTCGTATGGGGGTTTCATATCACTTTTTAACTCCAAGTGAGATTGAAGTTTATCTATTATGGTTAATGATACGGTCGGCTCTACTAATTCATGCACGTGTCATTTACTTTAAGGTGTCGAAATTGATGCAGACCAACCGTCTAGAAACTCTCATGAATCACACTTCGTCCGCGAGCACGTACCCAAGATCTGGCAGAGTCACTTCGGGCTCTTTGTTGAACAGTGGTCTAGTCACCGCTCGATTGGTCAGCGGTTCCGATACTGGCCAGACCGGCAGTGAGTCGTTATCTCAAACGGTCGCTGATTCGTTGTATGCCGATCAAATCTCCACCCTTGCCGCTATGGCTCAAGATGTGTGTGATCGTGGTGACGCGTATGCTACTGAGTTGGAAGCAGAATTACATCGTTTGCGGGCGGAGAATGCCGGGCTCCGTGAGATGCTCATGATTTCTTCCTCTTACGCTATTGATCAGACTGAGAATTTACCCGCAATGCCCACGTCCAATCCAGATTCAACTGCCAGCTCATTGGACAACATGAACCGACCGACTGCGAACCATGCGTTGTCTGGCACATCTGATCATTTCGAGTCCGCTGGGTCCGCATCCAGTCCTCTACGGCGTGAGCGTGATATGTCCGAGTTTTTCACTCACAGTCAGGCCATTTTGTCAAAGTATTCAGGCGGAATCGGTGAACAATTCACGGACGACTCCAGAAGGAATCGGTCTGGTGAAGAGGAGGAGGTTGAAGAGGATGCAATGACGTTGGCAGGTGCGGACTGTGAAGAGATCCAGCTGCACGCCAGCCCAGCTTCGGGTGGAACCGGTTATGCCAATTCGGATTAGCTCAGTCTCTTGGTGGTGCCTTAATCGGCCGTATGTTTGGTGATGAATACTTGCTTTTTTCTGTGCGTAGTCTTACGAAACACACTACACCCTAATTAAGGGTGATCATTTTTTGGATAGTATTTTTGGCTTTCAAACTTTTGGTTTCAAACTACATTTGACTCTTTTGTTGCCAGATCCGTTTGCTGTTGTCCAAAAACGAGTGTCGTGCGCAAGCGTCTTGCCCTTTTATTTTCAGACAGTCTTCCGATGTCGGTTATCATCTTCAAGCCGTCATCCACATGCGTAGAACGCTCCTGTTTATAATGTCCGTGTATACATATTAAATGTTTATCCACGTTATGTGAACCTAACATTGAACACTTTCACTTTCAGGACTGTTTATTTGGCAATGTTTTTATCAACTCGTGGGTGCCCGGAAAGTGTTGTTCCGATTAGCTCCGTTGGTTAACTTCGCTTGCGTTTATCTTGTCCTCTTCTATAGTTTCTAGGTTACGAGTCATATAGTTTCTCCTAGTTCTCAAGTGTTGGTACACTTGTCCCGTTCAAATTACCGATTGGATTACATTTTGGGCTGGGTGTATATTGTTTGTATTCCTAGTAAACCTATTGCACCGAGTAAACTTTCAAGTATTTCCACTGTCCTCAGAATCACACGACCTCGCTAATGTCCCCCAGTGGGGAATGACAGCGCATTTGGCATCAGGTGCACTAAAAACGAACCCAACAAGTCTCGATACGATTACGGTTGGCTCGATGGCTTTCGTATGGTTCATTGGTAAGCTTTCTCCCCCAGAGGTGACCGTATCGTACTGGTGAAACTTATTCCTTACCTGGTTACGGTTGTTGCATGTTTGTGCATCCAGGGTCGTCGTACTTTCAGTGTATGCAGCACACTGTCGCTCGAATAAATGTCTTCTCTTGGTCTGGGTGTCATTCAAAGTCGATGCGGCTAGGCTACTTGCATGTAGTTCTATTGTATCGTCACCTTGGTTACGTGCCCAGTCGTTTGACTCAAAACCGAGAAATGAGATGAAACGCAGCAACACGATTTATTGGAGGAGCGAGACAAAATTAGGCCACAGAAGCTCTAGATTTATAGGACAAAACGGTTACCATAGATGGCCGACAGACACAAAGCGAATCACATGAGGCGGTCATATATGGTAGTCAGGGTGTCAGAACAAATCACATTACAGGGGGCGTCAGAAGGCAACGCAAGAAAATACAGTCCAGATAGCGCGCAGATGTTCGGCCGCACACCTGCAATGTGATTGGCTGAGTGTGATCATACCACCACCCACGACCATACCATCCGAGCTGGGCCGGCCGATCGATGTGGTGTGACGCGTCCTGGCTGTCTCGTTGGGAGGTGCGCCTCCTAATAAGTTCAAAGAAGCTCTAGTGCAGCAGGGCTCAATTACCAATCAGATAGTCTCGGATTCAAACCCAGGTGTCGCTAGTTCTTCCGTCTAGGTTCGACTGCCTGACAGTATCCAACCGATTTGACATTTTACAATATGGCAACAAACAGCCTCCAATTTCAGCGTCGTAGACAGTTTTTTTAACTTGTAGTCCCACGAACTAGACGTCGGATGTCTAGTGTGCCACAAAATGGTGTCATGGTGCAGTAAGCAGTGTGAAGAAAAGCTGTGCTTATTACTTGTATCGAAAGCTACGTAAAATATCTCTCGGTGTTGACCACATCTGATAAGAGGAAGGATTTTTGAACCTTATTCAGTCTGTACGTATACATAATCTACGTATGTGTACTCTATTGACGAGAAGACATTAAGAAAATCTTGAACGTCTATTTCACTGATCAGGCCTATACAAGTTATCGCGCATACCGTCCATTTGAGGATTGTCACAGTTGAGCGCATAAAGTGGTATCAAGTAGGTTAGTTTGTTTAGATTCGTCAAAAGAACGAGGTTATTCGAGTCGACCCGGTCATGTGAGATTGCCGTCCCTCATTACGTGGTCTGGTCAATGATGATGCAATAACCGGATTATCATAGATGTAAATGAGCTCATTGTTGTCAGTATGATCACATGGCTCACCCCTCCCCCGATCACATAACCGAATGTGGTTGAGCAACTTTCATCCGGAAAATTTTCGTAGTTAACACCAACCTGTTTTACCTGGTTCAGTCATTTATCTAGCTCTTTGCGATTATCGCTGGGGGCCTGTTCTGTTTAAGCGAACAAAACGGAACTGGCGAAAGACAGTGCCACCCACCTGTCACCTCCCCGTGCACTCGCTTTTTGTGTGTAACATCTCTCGTTAAGTCAAACATAACGGGTAGACCATGTATGTCTGCCTATCCTGCAGGGCAGTTTGTCGAGTCCTCTCGCCATACTGCGGCATCCTGTTTATTGTCCATCTAGACAACGACCTTCTCATTGAATCCCAACGAATTGTGGGTGTTTGCGTTTCTCACTTGCTTTTTATTCGCGATGATGTATGATTCAGTATTCTTTGTTTCACTAGAAACAGCAGCTTACGCCAGTGCTTAACTGCTATAAAACTGTGAAAAAGAAGAATACACTAAACTCTAGCTTGAAGATAGAAGAAACGGAATAAATTAGGAATTAAGACTTAGTGACTCCGTGTCTAGCCACAAATATTCGCCATCGGAGCGCTTACATTTTTTAAACTAACATTCGAGCTGCAAGTGAAAACGCGGGAACATCGGTAGAACGATTTTCACTAACTTGATTACTTGCGCTTAGTTCACGGGTATATTGGCCAATTAACGACAATACTCTCTTCAGTGAATCAGGTTAACCGGCGTCTCTCATACTGTCTCCGTTTGCCAACTTGGTGAGTCTTATGAACCTCATCTCGGCGGATCAACCCGATTTACTGGTAACAGTTTCCAATTTTGCATGCCTAACCATCATTTGCCCACCTCAACTGTTGCATAATTTATCTGTAAAATCAGTAAAGATTGGGGGACATGGCTGTTTGGCATCATTAACGTTTGGCCAAAACACCTTAATTTATGAATCTGCAGACGAATAAACTGGTTTTGACCTCATTGCTACGTATCCCGCAGTTGTTTACCCATTGATGCCGTTTCGTGTATACAATTGAACGTGGACGCCTATAGTCGGTTTGTATTCCATATTCTAGACGACCACAGTTAGCAACCGTGGAGTTGCACTGCTCTCATAGTTGTTATACACTCGCAATGTGTGCCTAGCCTTGGAGATGCGACTCTTTGCTTCCTTTTCCAGGCCTCTGTCAACGCTGAAGGGGTTTTCTAAGCGCACGAGCTGGCCATTAACTTCTTAACAGTACGTTTTGCGTGAATACTGCCGTCTTACGGAGAAGGGTTACATTATGAGATTGCAATGTGCCTTGTGAAGTACTACACAACGTCGCCTGCACCGCCTGGAAATAGTCAAAAAACACCACCTTGTTGATGACATAGCTTAAGTTATTCAAACTTCCACTATTCATAAAGTTTACACCATCACTGCGGGTACAGTAGACAGACCTCCATTGTAATATCTGGAGGGAAAGTGTTTGAAAAGGAGGAAGGTAGACGGTTTTGATAGCCGCTACTGTGTGCGGTAATTATACTAGGCGGTTCCCCCTATTCATTCTAGCCCGTCCTGAAGCAATATAGTACAACGCCGATAGTACGTTTGCTCACTTTTTCGGCACGTCCTTGCGTTTAAACGATTTTACTTCAAGCCGGTACAATTTTATGGAAGCGATAGACTTAGATTAAAGTATTTGTCGGACTTATTAGAGAGCAACTTGGCTACTGGACAGTATATTGATAAAGGTCTAATTGATGGATTACGTCACGTTCGGTCTTCAGCGAAACCCTACTGGCTGCTCTTTACTCGGTCGATTTTACGCAAGAATAGACACTGCGCTGAATGGACTGCTGTTATTGACATAGTACTGCATCAAGTGGTCTGATTTCCATAACCTCGGTGGTACAGAGTATCTTCATTTGAACAGCCTTCTATGTATTAACTTGTACGCACTGGATCGCTCGGAGTGTTCCACCAGTGACTGCAGCACGCCGTTGAACAGTGGCTGCATACTGAAGATGCATCGGAGCAAGATCTCCACCGTTGCGCAATCTCCGTTCTACCAGACCGCAAGCAGAATTTCCACGGCAATCAGAAAAACATGTGCACAATTTATCCAAGGTTGTTTATCAAATGTGGGCTTAACTCTTGCGATTTGCCCAGTAGGTTCTCAACCTGTACCTCGAGTTCTAACCGATCTTTCTCGTGCCGTGGCAGCAAAGCTTAGAATCGAGTGAGACGCTTCGATTGTATTACGGTCGAGTTGCAAGCTGGAAAAATGGTGTCCATACTTTTCTGGTTGACATGAGAATTTATATTGTCGCTTAGTAGAACAGAGACCGTGAGTCTGTTTGAAAACTACCTGTTCCACGAAAACTCAAAAGTTCTCGTTGCTGTTCCGTTGGATTTTCCACCGATTATTTCCGTTTTGCAAAGTTTCTCCCAAATTGGACAAATCCGCTGTGATTTATATAAGATGATTCAGGCTGTAGCTTTCCGTGTTCAGTGGATATTTTCTTTGGAACACGTTAAAAGGATGAAAAAGCGCAAAACCAAGTATCTTGCAAGATCAGTACTGGAATGTACATGGCTCAAACACGCGATCCAGACATGGCAACCAATCGTTAATGAATGGAGAGCAATTCACCTTCTAAAGCACATGATCATCCGGTGTGTGGTAGAGGCTGTCCATTTACGTCTTATGAGATCCTTGTCTGTTCATCCGTTTCATAACCTCAATTCGTAACAGGACTGTGGTCACCCTCGTGGCTGAACCAAACTCGTCTTTGACCACGTTCTGTGGATTTGGATACTCGTCGTTTGCATAAACTGAGAAAGAGGGTGGTTAACCTCGGAATGCCCGGTTCACCAAAATGACTATGGATATGGGTGCAGTTGATTTCTTTCTTTGGAACTTCTGATACACTATCAATCAAACTAATAAATTATGGAGATGATACCTTTGAATGTGTTGAGACGGACTCGGTTCCAACCTGGTGGGTGATTTTTCTTGGAAATTATTTGCTGTCTTAAGTATACTGACTGTTATGTCTTCAGAGGAGCTTGGTTGATTTCATTCAGTGTCTTATGAAATTACAGTTGGTCGTTAATGAAAACTTTAATCTTCCAAGTAATCGGCCTTACAAACTTGATCACGCTGCCACAGTCGTCCAATTAATGGATAGTATCCGGAATTAGTTGAACACATTTTTCAGTGAAGGTTACTTTCTCAAGGTTCTGTTAACTTCGAATGATTATGATCTGGCTTCGTCAGCTCGTTTCTCCACTAGATTATTCAAATTTTCTGCCCCCAAGGGAAAGCAAGTCGGTTGGCAACCTATCCCCAGTCTCTATAAATCTAGCACCCAACCCTTTGTTTCGGTGAATTGCAGAGGTGATGATTGATGAATTTGGTGAACATTGCGGTCGGATCAGAGAACAAAACCATCGTGCGCGGCTGATGCGCTTCGATAACCTACAATCAATGTGATGTGCAAGTGGCCGTGATTTCTCGCAATTGTGTCTCCTAAATTAACCATTCTGCCAACATACTTATAAGTAACACAATTTTATTACCAATCCGTTGACGTTGGTAGATGCCAGCGTGAACTGTTTAGAAAATCCAGCTTGATCCCCTGGATCATTTCGTGGATTCCATATGTGATAGAGAAATGGGTGGTGACTGAGTCCAAATGTAAAGTCCCTAAGATTCCAGCGTGGCTGATTAGCTCAGCTGGTAGAGCGCTGCTGCGTTTTGACATGTTTCTATCATTCGTTCGAATATAGCCGAAAGTCAGTTTTCCCAGTTGGGTCTTTTATTCATAGATATCTAATACCCTACTAATTGTGTGTCATATGTGTATTGATGGTGGCGCACTCATCTTATATGTATAACCTTCATTTACGCTAACAGACAGCAGACAGTTGTCAACAATTCATTGCTGTGTACGGAAACGTTGCTTGTTGTAATTTGAACTAAACGGGTAAACCACTCTGGATTTTCCACTGCTTAGGATCCCACATTCAACATCGCGTAAACAGAACCTGCATGCCGGATTAACGTAGTTAAACGCGTTCAGATATTTTTCTGCTACCGACCTGGGAAATATAACTGAAAACGATGCTGTAGTTCTCGTCGACTAGAACATAACATCGCTGATTCGTCCTCGAGTCTTAGGAAAAATTCCGATTTCTTCTGAGATCAATTGTCCTGTGATTTTCATGGTTCTGAGAATTGCTACACTTGCCTTCGGTTGGATATTTGTGCCTTCGCTTTCGTCAAGAATCAATTTCGGTCCAGAATTTGCGTTCACGAGCGGCACAATCAAGAGTTTTGAGTAGCTGAACGCCTACTTCCTGCACAACGTCGTCTTTGCGTCCATACTTGTTAGGGAACCCAATTTTTCCAATCTTTTCCAGAGAAAATGATTTCGTTCAGTCGGATTGAATGCAAATTCACAGACAATTTAGTTAACATTCACCATTTTGTGGTCGCTGGATCTTAATTTCGTTACACTAATTGCTGATTTATTGGATTTACCTACAATTTTAGGTAGCTGTCTTTTAATCTTCTGACTGGAAAATATTTATATCTGACGGTTTACCATGCACATAGCCTCTATTTTTCCCCCTGTCTCACGTTTCTGAGTGAAACGAAGTGAATCTCTGTTATCATATTTTGAATAGACTTGTGAACAGTTAGGGGAGTCAACCGCGTTAGACATCAGGACCAAGGCTTCCGTTTTATTGATCTCAAAGTAGAAAATTCAAATTCTTCCAAGGGCTCCACATTCCACTATCGATCCAGCCCGTTAATCCGGACGTTTTTGGAAAAGTGCATACAAGATGCACAGACAGCTTTAGGTTTGTACATCTGATCCCATTCTTTAGGCTGATTTCTTATTTCCGATGTACTGATGGGTACCAGCATGGACACATTGGCAGTATTCACATCTTCATGGTCAACCATAATCAGTATCTTGCAATCAAGTGAGGCGCTTGGTCCTATCTTGAGTTGTTGAACTCCTAGTCAGTCAAGGTTTGCACTCGAGACTGCACATTCGGCACTATGAGGAGGTGGTCCAGCTTTCGGTAGATTCCGCAAACTACTGTGACCAGTGCAGTTGGTAAATCGCCATCAACTAACACATGAACGTTGATCTGTGGAGCTAACTACTTCAGACGGATATACGGATCCCCTTGAGGAACTTTTGACCAAGAGTGATGGCGGTTATTGTAATCACCAGTACGTTTAACCTGTGATAACGCATGGATATGACATACTGCTCACTTTAGGGTGGAAATGTGTAACGAAAGCAGCTATTATCATCTCGTTACACATAAAACAGACAATCCTCTAAGTACTGATAAGTGACGGCTGATTTGCTAATTTCAGAAGAGGCTCAATTGTGAAAAATCTTGGTTTCGACTGAATTCAAACCAGTGACAAAAATGATATACTTGGGCTTGGTGTGTGATACTTGCTGAGCCACGCCGAATCCTGACATAATGTTTCCGTCGCTGGTTTGAATCGAAGCAATGACCAGATTTTTCGTAGTTGGATCTCTAATATTACGTAGATGATAACTCGTGATTGTTTTTCGGTAAAACGTTCTGCCAACTTGGATATACTGTTAGTGATCAACTTAAATGAAAATGAAAACCTATCCCGGGAGTCGTTTGGTAGATTCCATCCGTGAAATAGATCGAAAATAGGAGTCAGGTTTGAGAAATTTGAGTTTCTGACTTCGTTCTATAGCACGGTTGGTCGAGTACATGTCACATCAGTGTACGGTTCCTGTCGTTATCTTGAATCCCACCGATGCATAAGTTTTTCACATTTGAAACTAATAATTCTGTCACACTACTCATTCCTAATGGAAACTGAATATGCTGATGAGTTTAAACTTTCATTACTTGAGAAATCTTATCGGAATGTTTATCCCCCGGATAATCTTTGAGATTTCGGGGAGCGCACTGGAATGAGTCCGTAACAGGGTACAAGTGTAATAATTTTGATCTCATGGTGCTTCACAGCAACCTTGGTGATGGGGCATATGCTGTGTTGAGACATGTTTCCCGCAGTTGATGCAAAGCGCGTCAAAGCACAGATTCGTTCCATTTCGGTATCTTGCAGAATCAGCAAATCTATCGTTCTACTCCAGACATTCTACGGTGGACCGCTTTTAGACTACAAATTCTTCCGACCTCATATTGACAGCCCTTAAATCTAGAAACTATTTTTCGTTGGAAAATGTATAGATCTCTCTGTTTTTATCGTTTTGTCCACTGCCAGGAATAGCCGTGGCGGTTCAAAAGCGTCCAGCATGGCGTTTAGGTCGACGCTGCCGGTTGAGCCGTATCATTGTGGGCAACGTTGTCGAACCCTGTTGGAGTTGGATAACGAATTGGAATAACGCTTGCTGACCGATCAGTTCATGGATGTAACACCACCAGCAGTCCGGAGACAGCTAAACATTTTTCTCATCGCATGTCTGATGACTGAAATAATTGACTGGCATGGCACCTTAATTACTGGCGGAAAACGTCCTGATGGTCATCAAGTTGAAATTAAACGAGGCAAGCGAATTGGACACATTTTAACCCGCGATGCTAGATTTGACTCAATTAGTGGAAAATCTTAGCAATGTGTACTACGAATTCGAGGCATTTGGACAGCGGCAGAGAAAAAGCCGTATTTAAGTAAACGTTTTGTCGATTGTTTTTGGTTCGGGAAGGGAAATATTGTAATAGGTGCGATCGATAAGATAGCAGTTTAATTAGCAAGTGAAATCTGTGACAGGTGGGAGTGCCGATCACTTGACTTAGGGATGGTAATTTCAGTGGCTTCGCCAAGGCCGAGGAAAGTCACTCAGTCGTGTGCAGTGGTAGTTTGAATTTACTTGCAAAATTAATGGCCTGGCAGAGTATGTTTTCGGGTAATCAAACAGCCTCATGCTTTCCGCTGACGCACGCCAGATCATTCAGGGAACAAACATTTCTGATTCTGCTGAAACCTGGATTGATTGGAAACACGATGGGCTTGTAACGAATTACGAGATGGTTGCACTAATGAGGAGGCCCAAATCACAACTTGGGCATGTTGAAGTGAATGCACCTAAGTTGATTCTGACTTATGATAGCCGGATATCGAATTAGGTAATTCGTAATTTCTGAGAATTTTCCGCTGCAGACCAAGATCCGTACGACTATTGTGACTGGGTTGGAATGCAATGAAAATGAAAGGAAATCGCCACTGAGCCGATAAGATTTTGACCATTTGTTTCTAGGAGACTTCCAGTGCATGCAACAGGTAACTGAATGGCAAGTGAAGGATATGCTGACAGAAATCTTTAAAGAAGAAGACAGTCTATTCAATTCTGTAGCCCAACAGGAAATTTTGAGCTCGTGTAAATTTCAGACGACCCAACGAGTTTACAGTTAATCAATTCATGGGCGTCCCATTATTGTCAGAAAGTTTTGATAAAATACGAAACGATAAGATATTCTGTGTTAAGCTTGCGGTTCAGAAAAACAGTATCGGTTCAATGGCATATCGTTTGGCCTATCTGGTTCATCCTTCACAAACGCTGGATATTTTGCCCAATACTGTTCTATGTAGATTCGATGTTGTCACCAACTGCCCTAGTGAACCAGAGCATATGGTGTTTGTAGAAGGCTGAATAAACAGGCTCATGAATCCATAGTGCAAATTCACAATTGGCGAAACAAACAGCGAAATCACTTGGGCACAATGTCGGTTAAGGCGATTTCAAACCACTGTCCCAGAAAACGGATGACGATTGAAACTAATCCGGTTTCAGCATCAAGAAGGACGGTGCGACATTTCCTTAGTCTCGTTGGCTTCTACAATCGTCTCACTTGTTTCACGAGCACCTTATGCAAATTATTGCGGACCAATTACCGGTTTCACTGGTCAGAAAGAGCAACCCAGCTTCTGAACAAAACAGTTAGAGTAGGAACATTGGCTCGTCAGCACTAACTAACCAATAACACGGAAAACTGTCAATTTAACATCCGCCGTACTTAAGGTGTACGAACAAAGCAACGAACAACAGAAAAGTCCAGTTGTGTGATCTGAATGACATTCACTGCGACTTAGGTCTGTGACAGTCTAAAGTTCATAAATTATTGTTCATGTGCACAATATACAGGTTTAAATGACCTCAGCAAATTTTGGGAACCGTGGTTTGGGGTGGCGGACTACGATGGTGAATTCTGAGGTGAAGTCCACGTTGTGGCCAATTGGCGGGATGTATCGTCCGACGGACGATTCCCTGTGACTGGTGTTTGGTTGTGAGACCTGTTGGTGAATCCACTTAGATACATGTTCATTCATCCTTGTGATCAATGTTCTATCGGTTCTGCTCATGTCACTTTCTCTGCAGTTACACTGGTAAACACAGTTTGATTTGGCACCAACTGGTTGGTCTTCTTTGATTGCGAGTCTGATTAAGGCCCCTCGATTTGAGAGCATTGTATCACCGTTTTAACGGAGAGACAATTCGTTGAGTTGTTCTTAACGTCGCGATATCCCCTTTGAAGAGTAGCCCAGTATATACTCATTTCTGTGGGACCTCATCATTTTTACTACTTTTGAGTCTGTGTTTGCTGTGACCCTTTTTTTGGTACCCATTAATCACTAGAGTCGTCCTAAACATTTCTAGTTCCTGCTCAACACAGTCGGATGTGCAGATGCGGCGTGCTCTGGTGAACAGTGTTCTCACTACATCCCCCTTATAATTTACCGAATTAAAACTACCGAAATGCATATACTGATCACACCATGTTGGTTTCCTGTAAACGTTGCACCTTACTGATCCCTCGGTCCTTCGTGTGATGAGTATGTCCAAGTAAGACAGACATTCATCAGCCTCTGCTTCACACGTCACCTCGAGGTTTGGATGAACGCCGTTAAGCCGCAGGACAAATTGTTCATGTAGCTGCCTACTTTTGGAAAAGACCAACGTATTATCTACATAGCGTCTGTAATGGGATGGTTATGAGAGGATATAACTTAGTCGCCCTTCTATATGATTATAAAATAGTTGACGAAAAATGAGCCTAATTGACTTCCCATCGTTACTCTGTCGATCTATCTGTACGTTGTGTTTTGGGAATTAAAACTGACATTCTCCGTACATAATAAAAGTAACGTTTTCAGATATTCAGTTAGGATGAGTATAGGGATATATTCTGCAACAATCCGTTCACAAACAATGTTAATAGTTTCTTTCAGGGGGACATTGGTAAAGAGAGACTAAACATCTATCGAGCACATATGTTCATTCTCAATAGTGATTAGATCCAATCTATCTGCGAGTTGCAGCGAGTTTTCGATACTATATCTTTCAAACATCTGAAAGGCTAATTTCAAAATCTCGACCAACCATGTAGCCAGTTTGTGCTGAGATGAATTGGACACTGAAGGCACCTCCAATGGATTCGATCCGTTCTGCTACTACAAGGAGACTCCTGGTTCACGATGGAGATAATCCTGGAGACAGATATATCCAGAAATAAGCTAAAATGAAAAGTAGATTCCTTACCCTTCAATTTTTCAAAATTCAGTGCACAGACGACGTGGGACAGAAAAAGAACGAACGGCTCGCGACCTTCGAGAAGAAGTACATTTTTTGATTAGCAAGTTTTGAACACCAAGTGTACGTGTATTCATGAAGAAAGTGAAAGATGCTAAAAAAGAAATGAACATTCCGAAATACGGAATGCTGTAAAACGCTACATTGGTCGGTAAAACTAGCGAATTATGGTCGGTTGACATGATGAACTCGTTTCCAGTAATCAGTTACATCATCATAGATAGTAATACATCAGTGATTCACACTGATGCTTAACTGCCACACAACCATGAAGAAGAAGAAACAAACCCTGTTTAGGAAGAGAGAAGAAAAAAGAGGGAGGGGAGGGGACCTAACCACTAAAAAGGAGCTACGTCTACATTCAAACATACAACATCAAGGCGCGGCAAGTTCCTTAACGAGTGTGCGAGTGTGGTGGATTGTCAAGCCGGAGGAGCGAGTATTCAAACACTTGGCGGAATGCCTCAACGCGGAGGAGGCTCGTCCACAAACCCTCAACGATCGGATGGCGGACAACGGGGGCAATTGGATGAGTCATCGCTC
>JTDE01021286.1:99050-119403 GCA_014338405.1 Paragonimus skrjabini miyazakii | reverse complement strand
ATCGATCAGTTCTGCCAATGTAAACGTCACCGCAGCTGCAGGTTAGAAAGCTGCGTTAGAAACGACATATTACTATCTCCTTTGTACGGTAATTGCATGTACACCGGTTTCTTTGAAACGGACGATTCTTGTGGGTTTACTATTTTTCGTTTGCTGTGAAAGTCAATGAAACCCAGTGGATAGCCGTTGGAAACCAGGGTATCACGAATAAATTTCAACTCTGTTTCAAGAGTATCACTTGTACGTATAGTTCGCGCTCTGTGAAAGAGACTACGAACCAGCGAGCGTTTATTTTGTATGGGTGAGAAACTGTTGAAGTTCAGATATTGTCCTCCCCAAGTGGACTTACGGTGTACTGATCGACACACTGTACCATCCTTCCGTCGCTTGATGCTGATATCCAGAAAGGCGAGCGTGTCTTCCTTTCCCTGTTTAAACGATAGCGTTAGATTTAGGTGCGAAGTGTTTAATAATTCCAACAGTTTTTCTATTGTCTCCTTTTCATGTGCGAATACTATTGTCATCAACATATCGACGATAAAACAGGATGTCATTTAGTGTATTCGCGAGGCGGAGTTCAATCATGTTAAACTTGAACCTCCGTCTGCCAAGGTTTTGACCAATGACAGATGAGTGAATACACTGACTGGATATATGAACTTAATTCGCTTAAATGTTTTTTGATGTTCACCGCTGTTATGTGTAGCAACTGATGGGAACATACGAAATGGTACTACCATCTTGCAAAATCGGTCTTCTGATTTCATTATATCGACATGTTTTCGAGACTTTCCTGCGTAATTTAAAAAACTTGTTTCATCAAGAATTGCTTCATTTTTTCTTTCAAGAAAACCGTCAATTCTGAAATTCTGCTTCAATAGATTTCTCTGTCACTGATAAAGAGGATGCAACAGAAGAATGAGAAACTCGTGCTCTGTTGAACAATAAACACTCAGTTGCCATTAAAAATGTTAAATCAAATGAAACAAATCCTATTTGTGGAACAGTCGATTGAAGTTGAAGAGAAATCACTGCAACTTTTATCATGGCCATCGGGCAAGGCAAGTTGCAAGACTGCTTTGGTTACGCAGAATCAATGTTGAACAATGAAAGTGTGTCCGTTTTTGACCGCTTTAGGTGCTTACAAAATTATATCAACAGTGACAGTAGTGTTAAGAGTAAAATACTGGCCCGAAATGCCAAAGCTGGAGTGATATTCGCGAATCTAAGACATATCCGGAAACAGAAAACCCTGCGTAAAGTTGGGGGGTCGTGCATATAAGCTGGCTGTGAGGGCTGTGTTACTTCATACATATGGATTTGGCACTTGGTTGCTTGTCTGCAAATCAGTGGCACTTTTATTCTGAGTGTTAGAATATAGCCACTTTGACTTTTGGTACTTAGATCCATCTCTTTCTTTTCAGTTCCATTCGCTATCTACAGCTTGCTGTTTGCATCATGGTTAGATGAGAGTTAGATAACAACCAAAATCACCAATTTCTTGCTGTCTTCGTTTAATGTGAACCAATAACTTGTCTACTTTGTTCACTGTGTCACGTTGAGCTTATTCAGGTACGTGAAATGTGAGTTGTTCAAGTAGAATCGGTTCGATGTATAAGGCATATCTACATAAGTTATTATAATCCTGTAACAGTTACGGAAACACATTTCACTCACATACTTCATGCTCTACATCTTGCATTGTCCACACAATAAAAACAACCACTCCCATTTTCTAATGATTTCCAACCCTTGATTCGCATGATGTGAACTAAACGTACAGTTTGGCGAACTTCACAGCGTTCATTATCCGTACAATCAAAATATTCGGTGTCGACCAAACTCAGCTCACTCGCTGAAAGTGCAATCAGTTTGTCGTCTGAGTGGGCACTTCCGATCCGATTTGAGGTATGCCAGGTTTATGCTTCAAGTTGACAGCTACTTACATTTGATCATAACTATCGCACTCTGATGGATCCTTCAGACAGCTTCCTTTTAACTAACTCGAAGATTGTGATTTGATTCGGAAATCCTAATCGTGTAGTAATCGAATGAAGTTGGCGGATAGCAGTCGTGTCATTCGTCGGGTGGGCAAACTGATCACCGCAAACAAGTGAATGTGGCTTGGCTTTTGCATACGATAAATTGGTTTCGCGTGGTGTGAAGTTAGTGGTCAATTCAGTTGTCCGATGATCATGTGGTTGGTGTTCTACGTTTGACTTTGGCAGGGATATGCATTACTGACAAACTATTACAAGGGCCAGGCTTGTTTCCGGCGCCCCTTTTCGAGAGCCGATGATTGACGTATTTATATTAATGCGTAAGTTTTTCTTGGCTGCGAAGGGTGCCCAGGTTATGATGAACAATCGTTATTTGAGTTACATAAAATAGTTCTACTGGAGCACATAGCAGTCGGTAACTTCCGTATTCTTGATTTCTAAAGGGTGCTCACTTTTTGAGATTACAAAGTCAAGTAGTCAGTTTGTAAATGTGAAACTTTTTCTAGTGTCCAGCTCAATGTTGTTGTTTAATTTAAACCAAATGTCGAGTTGCATCGTTTATATCATTGAAGAGATAAAGTCCTTGTTGACGTAGTAATGGGAAAAAAAAATTTTTTTGCAACATTCCGTTTAGTGTTGGAATGCAGAAGATATTTTTGATTGCGAAACATCTCTAGTATTACTTTCGGATAAATAGTGACATATGGGAAATATGGTTTTTCTCGAACCACAGTACCAGTAAGAAGTTGTTTGCGATTAGTTCTATATCAAGAAACCTCACTATTTTAGTCACAGTATCTTTTTTCAAGGTGAGGCGATTTTGTCTGATGTGCGTGAATAGAAACCATCGGAACAGTGTGGAGGTAATATCAACCGCTTTTTTCACTTCCCTATCGTTTATTCTGCCTTGCGCAGTGGGGACTTAATTATCTTACCCACTATTTTTAATAACAGTGACAATGATTTGACTTGAGAGTAATCAGCTTGGTCAATCGTTTCTTGGCACCAAGGTTTTGTTTGTTTTTTTATCTCACAGCTAAGCGTTTGACTTCTGTCAAGCCGTCCTTATTCAGAGTATTTGCAACACTCGACGAGGCAAAGATGTGATGTGAGCGTCAAGAATAGCTGAGAAGGGAATATGAAGCCAAGATATGTCCAATCTTGGCCACTGTATTAACTCCTCTCTCACTGGAGATAACTATTTTTGTTAATGATATCTACATGTAACTGGACCACGAAAATGACATGGCAGAGTGAAGTTGTGCTGTATCCTTTGTCACTAATGCTAACAAGCTGATGTTGGGTGAATAGTGTGATGTCTGTTTGATATTTTGGTTGGTTTTGGCTCGTTTTCATTAGAGCAACTTTGGTACCTAGTCCATTTGCTCTAGCAGTTTTTTCGGTTTTGCCCCTTTGACTGCTAAGTGCATCAGTCTACTTTACGGAGCCCATTATGCCCTGTGAAGTGTTCTTAGGAAATTGTCCAAAATTCTTCGTTACGGCGATTTTCTTGCACATATCATTGTAGGGAAGATGATCACAACATTTCGGAATTCTGAGCTATCAAGAGCAGAAATTGAATCAATAAGCGTTGCCTCTGCTACACCTGAAATTTTCAACCATTTTAGCACAATTCTACATCTGCAGTTCTATACTTGATCCAGACATCACCAGTCTACAACCACTCTTCTCCTACTGTATATGGAGCGAGTTTAATTGGTCGAACTCCTAGTTCGTTTTAAACACCGAACCCGAGAGACCATTTAATTTGGCCGGAACATGGTGAGACACAGTCAGTCAGTAGCGCCATCCGCGCTTATTTGGGTCATAGTGGAGATTAAGCAGAGACGTATGGAGCATTTCGGACGGTGTAGGTAGTTTATGATATATTTTTATGAGCAAAAGAACTCTCTTTAATTTACAGGCCTATTACAATTCCACATCGTTAGCAGGCAGTCTGTTATCTACCATGAAGTAATAGGCTCTTATACCATCCAAAAAAGGTTGACCAATGAACTGACTTCACCGTAATGAATCAGGCCGACTTCTAGTGCAGAATCTGTCGCAACTCCGTATAATGGTACCGGTTTGAAGATGAAGTGCAAAAATCTTGTCCGCAATCAGGTTTATACAAACATCATCAGTCTATTTCTTTGATATGATACACACATACGGCTATCGAACAGGTTGAGTTAGGAGACTGCGCGAACTGAAGTGCAGAACATTTCAAAGAAGCTCATTCAAACTGTACTCTAATTTCCAATACTAGTCCAATACTAGTACAAGCTTTTTGGATGTCAAACAGTTCTGTCAAAGTGAAACTATCTTCGACGACCAAGACAGTTACGATCGGGCTTTATAAGCTATGAGTGTTTTAAGAAAAATGCTGTTTAACTAAATTAATGTGATTGGTTGTCTTTCTTTCATCCAACAAAAGTCAGAACATCAGGCTACCTTTATAGAATAAAAATCGTTTTGTTGAGACGTAAGCGGTAGTTTTCAAACAAGTCAAGTATATATACAACTTTATTTCTCATTTGATACTTTGTTTTATTGTCAAGCGTTAATTACTTTGAGGTTACGGATGTAGGGCATGACGTCCTTGTATCTGTGATGGTAGCTATGTTACTCAGCCTACTACTGTTTAAACACATTGTCCAAAGCGAGTAGTACGCTTTGTAAATTGTCTTTTACGTGTTACTCACATAAATCGTGATCAACTTCATAGCTTTGGCACGGTTGACCGAAAACCGTGAATAACAGGCCTGACTTGTTATGTCAGTTGGAACATTAAGTTAAACAGAGATAGGCACGGATGGTCAAGGAAAAGTTAGTCATGATAGAAAAGCTTTTAGGGCAGGTGGGTCAAAAAGGTGAAATCGTTACTATATATTCAGGTGGGCTGTCCACGATTCTGCAGAGCTAACCTAGGACTGCGTTGATTTTGTGCAGTTATTCCTGCTGAGTTTGATATTTTGTCCATTCTCAGTGCGATTAACTTCTTTGTACTGTACACGAAATACTTGAACAACTTTGAAAATGTTGTTAAACCATTAACATAAAATGTTTGTTACTTGGATAACACATGAATGTAAGAGATATGATGTAGGACCTTATTGAATGTAGACATTTCTTTTGAATTAATCAGCATTGCTTCCCCCCGGTGAACTTACAATAGTAATCGCTCACAGTCTGTTTCTATAACACAAACTTATCTGTTTCGCCACCCAAGTTGCTGATTATCTCTCATGTACCCACAACTCTGCTGATGTTTACTGTTCTCCACTGCGGTGAACACCATTCGTCTATTGGCCACCGCGACACTATCATCAACCAGTAGACTTGCTTGAAAGACTATTAATTTAATCACACTTCAGGTTGATCCCGTTTCATTTCGTCGGTTGGTGTTTGTTTCTGGTTGTGTCTAATTTTGCACACTTGAATCTCCGACAACTTCTTGCAGTCAAATGTTTTACTTCATCCCGGTAACGTGAACAAACGGAGGATCGTTTCTTGTAATTGATGACAGCCGTTGTAATAATTTTGCCCCACATCCAGCGGTTTGAAACAATTCTGCTATTCACGCGTGCATACCTCGAGGGTAGTCAAAAGAATATACATGTACAGTTTCATAAAGATATTTTCACATCTCAAACATAAATACCTCGATGGCAACGAGAATCAATGAGTGTGAAAGACCACCAGAATAATAATAGTATATCTGTTGCTGACGTCTTGCTAAAAGAAGAAAAGTCTTATTTGCAACTAATTTTGCTGAATCTTTATGTTGATTTCATGGCGTTGTTACCTGGTCAGCTTACTTTTATACCGAAAACGTGCTTTTGTGAACTTTGCTTATTTTTATTCCAGCAGACATTCCACCGGATTTTGGTCACAACCACGTGTAGGTCAACCAAAACACGTGTTATGTCATGGTAAAAGCAAACGCGAAACAGTTATGCCGCCCGAGAGATTTAGAACAGGCAAGTAGAATTACGTAAGATGTACTCTGCAGAGACATTTCGACCGATCTCTTCGGTTACGATACACGGAATATGATCAGTTAGCATACATCAATTTAAATAAGCGTAAAATAGGAATGAGTCGTCAGTTGAAATAGAAATAGCACACAGTACCAGTCACGTTCGAGTGGGCCATCATTAGTTAAAAATGAACGAACAGAATTCAAATTTTAAACTGGTCGAATAAGAAACTAACGATGCAGACAATATCGGTCTTACAGCAAAGCAGGCGGAAATAAACGGAGACTAATAGGTAATGCAGGAGAAGGCTCAAGACAAGAGAAGGAAATAAACTTATATAAACGATACAACCAAAACATTTGAATTAAATTAAATAACAAGCACTTGACCAATAATATAGACTCTTGGTTACAAACTTTTAACATCATGGTAGTGATAGGTTAATTACCATTTGATTCTGTACAAAAAGTGAGGATTTGCAATGGTGTATCGCAACGGTCTCAGCAAATGATAAATTATGCATATTGACTGGGCGATACAACACACGAAAAGCCCTGTCCACTTGAATTACGTGTCCCGTCTCTTCCAAATGTCGTGGGATAGAAGTCAAGCAACAACAGCTAGTTACTCTACAACGCTGTATATGCGATATGTTGACGACATACTTTGTGTGTGTGTGTGACTCACGAGGCCATGCTGACCAACTCTGCGCACAACCGAATACTCTACACCCGAACATTGTCTTCACCACAGAAGTCCGGAAAAAAACTGTCGTTCTTAGACTGGAAATGTCTGTGGACGGTGATGGATCCATTACGAGAAGAGTGCATAGGAAGCCCACTTGGACGGAGCAGTATATTCACTTCAAAATGTTTGCACCAATATCGCTCAACCGTAGTCTCGTTCGAACCGTCTCCAGTAGAGTTCGTAGAACTTGCTCACTCGAGACGATCGAAGAGGAATTGGCTTTTATCCACCAAACACTGGTTCACAATGGATACTCTGCGCGTTTCCGTCGCGAGATACGCTATAGAAAGTTCTAAACGGGCAATATCAGAAACTGTGTCTCGCAAACCCGTGTATATATTACTGCCATACAAGGGTAAGGATGTAACCACCCTCATACAACGTAAGCTAAAGTGTGCCCTAAGAGCTGCGTACAACGCGGCAGAACCAAGACTGATCAATCAGATGACACGGGTGTCTTGCACACCGAGGAAGGACCCCAGCAAGTCGCTCGCCACATCCAACATTATTTATGAATTCACTTGTATTTGTGGAGTCAAGTACATTGGCCGAACGGTGAGAACGCTTGGGACACGTGTCTCGGAGCACATTCCCAAATGGCTAGCAAACAACAGGACCGGCGCCACCGAGTCTTCTATCCCACGACATTTGGAAGAAACGGGACACGTAATTCAAGTGGACAGGGCTTTTCGTGTGTTGTATCGCCCAGTCAATATGCATAATTTATCATTTGCTGAGACCGTTGCGATACACCATTGCAAATCCTCACTTTTTGTACAGAATCAAATGGTAATTAACCTATCACTACCATGATGTTAAAAGTTTGTAACCAAGAGTCTATATTATTGGTCAAGTGCTTGTTATTTAATTTAATTCAAATGTTTTGGTTGTATCGTTTATATAAGTTTATTTCCTTCTCTTGTCTTGAGCCTTCTCCTGCATTACCTATTAGTCTCCGTTTATTTCCGCCTGCTTTGCTGTAAGACCGATATTGTCTGCATCGTTAGTTTCTTATTCGACCAGTTTAAAATTTGAATTCTGTTCGTTCATTTTTAACTAATGATGGCCCACTCGAACGTGACTGGTACTGTGTGCTATTTCTATTTCAACTGACGACTCATTCCTATTTTACGCTTATTTAAATTGATGTATGCTAACTGATCATATTCCGTGTATCGTAACCGAAGAGATCGGTCGAAATGTCTCTGCAGAGTACATCTTACGTAATTCTACTTGCCTGTTGTTAAAACAAACATTTTGAAGCAAGATACGCACGCTGAAACAATATCCCTACGGAAGATAAGCTTTCTGTAGTGCATCTAAATACCATAATCGTGTTTTACCTGTGTCTAGGTAACAAAATGTTACGTGCGTTTTGTCGAGTAGTTCACATCCAATAGTTTTTAACCAGATAAAATCCAAACCCAATAAATTCCACAACTGCCCATTCGGACAGTGAGATATGTCTTTTTGGACGATTCAGCAGTAAAATTTCTCGTCGTCAAGACTTTGAATAATCGATGATGACGTTGTTCTAACGATCACTCTAATCAGTTAGTATACGTATTTCTGGTACTTCACTTACGAATCCCGACTACGCATCAGTCGCGTCATTCATATATACATTACAGGCGTTCACCTGAGAAGTACTTGCTATCATGTTGAATATCTATCAGGAACACCACCCTTCAACTTACTTTGTTGAACTGTTCTGTGTTCAGGGTCGTTTCTGCCATATAACACGATATAGAATGCGTCAACGTGTTATTGGCAATCATTTTGGGCACAATTATTGGCCTGCTAATCTCGCTTTCAAGCACTTTCGAACTTGTAGTTATCGACATCATCTTTCGTATATTCCTTAACAAATGGATTCCTCTTGGTAGTGTAGCGCCGATTACTGACCTTGTTAGTATTGAGCTGATGAGTCATGCTCATCCACGTTACAGCGTAAAAACCACATTCACGGTGGTTCATGTAACGACTGGCCAACAATAAGACCTGTGTGCCACATTGTTATGAAAGTAGTAGCACAGTAGTTTTTCCATCTCGGTATATGCGATTCGGGTAGATTAAAACTGTTCGAAGCTACAGTCTAACTGTTCGTACAGTTCGCCACAATGGCGTACACTCAGTCGCGTAAGCAATATTATTGGGAAACCTTATGGGTACAACGGCGACAAATATTGTGTTTGAAACGTGTATGTCAATCTACCGTAAATATTTGTACATTGATCACCCTTTGTAGTTGACCGCAGCTCTTGCAGATAAAATTTTGAGCTCTTACATGGGTAAAAATGGAGCAGAGAAGTCCGTTTAGAAACCAGCCGGTTGGATGTTGCAGTTAACTCTAAGCGATATCTCGCCAACATCAACCGAATTAACAACTACCCATATTTATATCGGTGTGTGCAGTCAGCAAAGTTATTGCAAAAAGGATTAGGGATATTGCGTCTACAAAGTTTTAGTATCAAGGAAGTTCAAATGTCCACACCAGCAAGATGTGAAGCGATAATAACCAGCAGTGATTATTGGCTACTAGGAAGGTTATGCCATCTGGGTTTGAGATTTTGTTTCTCTAAATTAGATCAGGGTTATTCTGTTGATTTCCTCACCGTCTCTGAACACTGACTGTGTTACATATACATTAGCCGATTGGTTTGAGGAATAGCTCCTGCTCAACATTATTTTATTACCTAATGAGAGGTTTTACAAGAGGCTGTGCCACATCAATACTGGGTGGATAAATTCGCCATCTTAAAATCAAACTATTCGAGTAAACTAAAGTGAACTAAGATAAATCGCTAAATGAGATCAGTACACCAATAAACGATTCACTAACGCGATCATCATTTAACGGTATGTTTTGCTTTCAATAAGCATGAACAAAACGAAAACGCAAATCGTTGACAATATTGTTTCGCTTATGCTGGTGGTTCTCAACCTTATAAATCAGTACAATACAGAATAAGCCGCTGAGAAAAAGACTAGCAGATGTGAAGTTCCAAAAAGTCAGGACGAACAGTAATCTATATGACAACTTAAGGTTCGAAAGGTCAATGGATGACCGGAGATTCCAAACGCCCTTTGATCTACGTTAAAGTGCACACGTCGCGCTAAATATAACATGTACAGTGATTTTTGTACTGTGTGTATATGCTGGTCGACACGTAAAGACGGGCATAATAAGTATGCAGGAAATTAACTGAGGATATGTAACAGTTGATGGTTATGAATCTTTCGCTGAACTGAATTTCGGTCCATTCTAATCTGATCTGGAAAGCCAGTCATTAGTTAGTGTTAGCGACCATTTTGTCAAATAAAGTCTATATATATACAACGCTAAAAATCATTCATTTTGTCGACTTGCACGCACCAGAATGATCAAACTTACGGTGTTTGAAGGTGTTAAACCGAGTGGGGTTGATGAGATCATAATTTTATCGTGGACTGCCGAGAAATTAAAATCCGCTTGAAGTGTTGCTTACGAGGAAGCTGGACAAATCGACTCCATTCATGTGTCTGACAGACTTGTCAAAGTGCTGACTTACTTTTCAAAAAAATGTTCTCAAGTATTCTAAAGTATGGGTTGGATAAATATTGGGTTTAGCATGAGATGAAAAGTATGGAGGTGCAGCAGAAACGATAAGATTTTGATATCGTTATTTATGTGATGCATTAACACAGTCTCACACAATTTACTTATGTATGGAGCAAACAAACAGTCATTTGTACTGAGTAAATTCTCCAATACGAGAACTCCATATACCGTTACATTGACTCAAAAAAACAAAGGCAAAAGTTTTTTTTAATAAAAGGAGGACTGGAAAATCCTGAAGAATATGAGCGATTATTATGAAGAGAACTAGGCATGTAATCAGTGAATATGCAGTGGTTCAAAAAGACGTGTATTATCCTCGATGAGGCATTGGCAAACAGCAATAACAAAATCTTGTCAGAATGTCGTTCGAAGTTGACTGAAAAAAATTGAGTGACCTTTGTATCTGTATCGTTCTCACTGAATGAATGACGAAATAATTAAAACCTAGTTTCCATTTCAGAATAATGGGCATCTTCACGCACGATCAGTGTGTAGCATTTCAGAACGATGAGAAGAAGGACTGTTAATAGTGAGTAGTGAAATATATTATCAAACGTTACAAAAACTGAGACATCAGTATGCATTTACTACGACAGATGCGATTTCAATGTTCCTTTGGCTTCAAAATTATGGAGAAAACAGATAAAAATTACGACAAAAAATCAGACCCAACTGTTTGAGGACTTGGGATTTCTTTCACCTCGGGACCATTTCGTCCCCGTATTCGGTTGGAAGGAATTTCGGTATAAGTCATTAATCGCAAAGGCAGGGCGCTAAAATTAGCAGTAAAAACAAATGAACGTTGATCATCCACGGTACTTCCAAAGGTTGTTTGACTCATATCCACTAAATGCACTTTACGTGTATGTTCTATTTGACGACGCACTGAACACAATTGTCAGTTGTCTCCAATAACATGCAGGTTTATAAGAAAAAATCATATTTTTTTGTGCTCCTGTGTAATTCGCACGTTTCGCTATGTCAAAAAGTTAGCACCTTTGTAATTAGCTGAGTGATGAAGTTCCCAACTATTCACCGCTACCGGTATACGATACAACTCATACTCGACAAAAGGATTTCATTCATTCCGGTCAGCAAGTTGATTACATTCGTTCAGTAAGGAATCAGACTGAAATTTGAGGGAAATCCATTTGATTGTGACACTGTCTCCTTTACTCTAGTTCCAGGTATTTAACTACAAGTACTTCTCTCCATAGACGTTAATCTGCAGTACACTGCTGTGTGGACTGAATGGGTATTATAGAAATGGTTTAGCATGCCGCAATTGTCACGCTGATGCAATGTACCTATTAGTCTAATAATCCATTATTGGTAACATTAAGCTAATTTTAATATATATTATGCAAACTACATCTAGGATAAATATCAGTATGGTTGTCATAACATCCTCTCCAGTCCATTCTTCAAAAAGAGGAAACCAATGATACTAGTGTACTTGACATTTCACCGCAAATATGTCGTCATTTGTTGTGAGATATTAAGGTGATTTAGTCTACAATTTATAAATATAACCTACTTTAAACGTTGCTCTAACTCGTTCTTGTTCTAGTAAACATCACTGGCAAATTAAGATGTCGCAGAACTCTATCCTTTATCAAATGTGCATAAAATAGCCTTAAAGTTGAAAATTGAGTGTAATTCATGTTATTTGGCAAGTGACGGGCTGAGGTCAAGCGATAATAGTTCCTATATTCAAGGCAAGTATCAGGGGCTCTTGAAAAAACCACAGGAGGATTAATTTGACACAATTCATTTCTAGGGCCCTGGCATCCACTATACTTCGTCGACTAACTGCAGTTCGGGAGGTAAAATTAGGAAAGAACATGCAGAGTTGCGCTCTGGGCGAGGATGTATAGATAACATTTTTACCCCCCGTTAAATTCTGGAACAACGTCATGTGTGCCGCCGACCAACAATCACTGTATTTCTCGACTATAAGGGTGCGTTCGATTGGGTGGATCGAGCTACAGTTTTACAGTCGCTTAAACGAATGGGTGTACCGACCATGTACGTGAGCATATTTTCGGCGCTTTATTTCCATAATTCAGCTCAGGTTAAGGTTTACGGTGACAATTTCAGTACCAGAAGCGACATAAGTTAAGGCTGTCCCTTTTCACTAATCTTGTTCAGTTTCGTCATGGACGAAATAAGGGAGGACTGTCTGCCGCACTCAAATGATGCCGGTGTGGACTTCCTACCTGGTGGAAAACTGACTGACTTTGATTGTGCTGACGACAAGGTGATTAGGTCCCCTCCCCTCCACTTTTTTTGTTCTCTTCCCAAACAGGGTTTGTTTCTTCTTTGTGGTTTTTTGGAGTTAACCATCAGTGTGAAACCACTGATGTATTGCTGTCTATGATGATGGTGATGAGGCGACACAAACAACGATAAACGCTATTTCGCGTTCTGTTAAGTACTTCGGAATGCGCTCTGCAGACTCAAAACGCAGTGTTTCTGTACTATTGTTGTGATTATCTAGATCTAGTTTTGGATAATGAAGTTATGGAAGTTATTGACCGGTCTGTATACCTGGGAAGCTGCATCAATGGTAGTGGCGGTGTAAGGAATGAAGTTGAAGCGCGTATTTCCGAGGCTAGGGCGGTGTTCGCTAATCTGAGACATCTATGGCGACAGAGAGGTATTTCTTTGAAGCTTAAGGGTCACGTATATCAGACAATAGTGAGTACTATATTACTTCACAACAGCAAAACCTGGCCGCTCAGGCTAAAGGACGTGAACTGTCTTCAAGTATCTGACCACCGAAATCTGCGTTCAATCGCTCGTATCAGGTGGCACTAGCGAGGAAGCAACGAGAAGGTTAGGAAGCAGGTGTTTGGCACTGATTGTCAAACGAGTTCTTTCGTTCGATCCTTACACGGTCACAGACTCAGATGGTTATGTCATGCACTGAGAATGCCAGCCAGTCGCCTGCCACACCGTGCACTCTTTGCGGAGACTGTGGCCGATTGGCGCAAGGTGGACAGATGATGACCTGGCGTAGACAAACGAAATCGTTCATGAAGGGGTTGGGCACTGTAGATCGGGTTCGTCTACCGGGCTGGAGCCCTCGCGACTCAGAAAGTCAATAGCTTGAGACGTTAGGTGAGATGGCGGCTAACCGAGCCCAGTGGCTTGAATGTTGTCGTTGTTTAGCCGAGGTGTCTGTGAAGTGAGTGCACTTAATGACGCGGGGCAGTGGAAGCCGTAAGGAAGCTGTCTTGCTGATGACGCCTTACTTTCACTTACAGCTCGGTTGTTTGTTTCCAAGGTGTAGGCGCCTTGATGTTGACTGTTGAACTATAGACGTAGCTATTTTTAATGGCTAGGTCCCCTCCCGTTTCTCTTTTATTCTTCTCCCTTCTTGCACAAAGTCTGTTTTTTCTTCGTGGTTGTGTAGCAGTTAAACAGCGTTGTGAATCGCTGATGTATTGCTCTGTACGATGATGATGATGATGATGATGATGAAAAATACTTTAACTGCTGCAACAAACTTTCGTGTGAAAATGAGAATCTGAGAGTTTGTTCGTTAGATCGATTAATCTCAACGTCATTTTACTGAATTTTCGAATACATATTGCATTGTATACAACCAATGTGATAATCCTTTACCCGTACTCAGCGGTTCAGTACGCATTTTCGTGCCTATTAGTTGTCGTTATCGCAATTGAGATGTTACGCATGGTCTGATCGGTGAGCATGGACGTTACCGGAATATGATACGATACGTTCAGATTGTTTGATGACAATGTCAATCGTTTACTGAGTACAGCGACCATCTGAGTTGAATAAGTGGAATTCAATGTTTCTGTAATATTACTACTTGGACTATTCTGCACAAAATCGCGGCTGTTAAGCATTAACACTTCAGGGTGTTGGCGAATTCAGTCATTTCAAATTTAAGGTGTTTTCGTTAGCTACTACTCGTGCGAAGTTATTCAACAAACTCATGGGAACAACAAAATAGCCTGATGTCACTGGACACTGAAAACGAGTCTTGTTTAGTACCTTGCAGATTTCATGATTTACAATGACATACTGTGATTTCCAGCAAACAGCAGTCACCTACTTCGGATGGCTCTACTAGTACGAATCCGTTACTAATCCAATGAAGCTATCCAATGCCATTTTACGAATGAAAAACTGCTTCTCAAACACGGTTAATAGCACTACAGATAACACTGTCATAATAATAATCTGACTCGTCGGATTTCAGGATATCTTATGTCATTTATTCACAGGTAATAGTTGGAATTTTTCAGGAAATGTTTTGTCTATTTCATGATGGCTTTTTCTTTGATCGAATAGTAGTGGGTTTCATCTGATTGAAAAGATACAACATGAATGAAGTCGCTTTATTTGCTAAGGTTATTGATCTTTTGACGATGATGGTGAGTGTCACCACCAAATGTTCCGTTATATACATGTTGTCTGTCTGTAGCTGAGCTGGTAGAGCTGTATTATGTTGTTGGCATGGGCGCTCAATATAACTGAGCAGAAAAAATAGCATGATAGGGGTATTGTGACCACCTTCAATCGACTGGAAAAAATTGCACGCCCATACTATGATAAGCAAGCAAACAAAAGGAAATTTATAGATTAGCGTAAAGGCTGTCAAAAAAGGTTACTTTCTGTGAATTATCAGCAGTGCGGAAATGTGCTTCAGCCATCATTGGTGCGAAAATCTGCGCGCCTGCTGGTAACGACCCTACTTGGAGATGTGTACTTACCGGTCAGGTTTCGTATTAGTCTAAACCTGTTCACAACTGGTTTATGGGCAGGTCATCGTTTCATCAAGCACTAGATCGACTAGTAATATAATTTTTATAGCTCACATCTCTTGAACCAATTCGATGTGATTGAGTCGTATTGATTTCTCTTAAACACGAGCATACTCACGGAGGCGAAACCTATGCAAATGAAAACATATTGTAATCTGAGGAAGTCGCTTATTGAAGAAGAGATAATATTACGCACTCAGTGGACAATGTTGTCTTTGAATCGTTTTGGGGCACATAAAATATTTGGTTCTTGTCAACCAAATGTGAATATTTCGTAGTTAAGGTGATACAACTTCCACAACAAATAATCCACAATAAGTTTCCGTAAGTAGGTTAGGAACCGTACTACCCAGCACTTATAAACTGTCGTTTGTGTTTACTATAACAAGTCTTTTTAATGCTCAGACTACTTTACAGATAAAATCATCCTAAAATATTGTAATCGATCTTTGAAATGGTAGGAAAGCGTCTCGGCTGTTTTGTTAACACAGTGAACACAGTGAACAACATACAGAGATACCGATACTCAAAGGTTGACACAAATGGCGCAGTGCGTTTACGCGGCTCGACCAAACGCCTGAAAATAAAAGGACACATTTTCCAATTCGTCCGGCAACCTGGGATTGGAACGTTGCAACCGTATTTACGTTTGAGTTTAATTGGGTATTATGATATGGAAATCATATTCTTAAAATATCTTGACTATAATGTGGTTAATCCACTTTTTTTGTAGCATAGACGGAGATGCATAAAGGCTGCGTTGATACCGATACCTGACTAAGACGTATTTAAGATAATATTATTACAGGTGAGTTGTGAAGTATTTCGAATATTATCAGTCGAACATCACTTACCCATGATCATGAGTTTTACATTCATAAAGATCACTCGGTCAAGCGTAAACACGCACACGCGATAAAGAAATACCCAGTGGACTGGCTGAAATCGATGAAGTTCACATGATTAAAACGTTTTGATGTTAGTTAACAAGACAACTATTGTACCCCCACTTCAGGCGATTGAGCATCCCGAACAATAGACGGAAGCGATTGTGACTGAAAGTTTGTGACTGATCAGTGGGTCGTGTTTAATGTGAAGTCAGTGATGCAATAGTAAGCAATCTCGCCTCAAAAACAAATGGACGCATACTAAACTCCAGGGCATAGAAAGAATATGCACAACTGATCGAACTTCAGGCTTTGTGCTTTGATGCGGACGGATGGAAAACCTACCTGCATGATAAAACAGTGATTATCTGTTCGCGGAATTCATTCCCAAATATTTGTGGGCATATTTTATGTTGATCATGGAATATGTTTTTATGTCACCTGCCATAAATCATTTTGAACTACTTCAAGAAGTGTCATCCGGGCTCACTTTAAAGCGACACTTGTGTAGGTATATCATTCATATGGTAAAAACTGATTGCTTAGTCAGCACGTTATTAACCGACGGGACCGAGTGAGCAGTGTAAACCGACAAATATTGGTTTACTTTGAGTCAGTCTCATCTGACTTTCCACACGATAGTTCGACGTATTTTGGTAACTGCAAAAGTACATTACGTAGACAACAACCTACAGAAGTGGGAGTAGTTTAATGCAAAGCATTGCTAACTTACGACAACTTGTTTTAGAATCTAGAACTGATGGCACAGCTCCTTCTATCAACAAAATTGTCCGGGGGGGATTTATCATTCACACTTATGTAAAACTTATGACTGCCTATCTGAGAGAAATGGCCCCTTCCCTTATTTTTCTCCCTCATTCCACTCGCTAGCTTGACTTTCGATTCCTATACCCTACATATCCCGGTTTTTACTAAACTAATTTATCTGTAAGTGTTTGTGGCGCTATGGTCATTTCTGAGCAAGCCCATTCACGTGGCGGTTCACTTGTGTGAGCTTAATTGGGAACCAGCTGCTTTTGGTGAACAAGAATATCAACGTAACCGATTGTGGTTTGCTCACTTTAATGACTCATTCATTTATTTGACAGAATGATAAGAATATTTAGGCTTAATCCTGTTTTCACTTTAGGGATCCGTTTAAGGCATATGCACAACTCAACAACAATCAGAAGTGGATCGTTACATTTATCAGTGAAGGACATATATTACTATTGAAAGTCTTCAACACATACACAGGAATGTAGATCACTCAGTGAATACTACGAAATTTGGTACTGGCACACTTTCAAAACTGATCGAACTGTGGTAAAAAACAAGCAAGCTATTTATACACAAAATGTGTCTGACTGCGAGCGATAAACATTTAATTTTTAATACCAAAGAATTAACACTACTCTTCATCTGTTGTTATCTATGCAAATTATATATGGATAATTTCGTGTAAAACATATTTATATCTCATGGCTGTTCGCTGTGAGTTAGAAGTATGATACTTAACAGAAATTAAACTGTTTTGCCGAGACAGCGAGTGAGTCAACCTAGGGTGACAATTCTTCCGATGTACCGTCATTCTGAATAACCGCTGGATTTCTATGAGGTTCTTTTATGATTTTGTAAGTGCATTTATGCAGTAGTATAAAGATGCCTAAAATATACTTTATACTGGTTAACTGTTGAGAATCAAGCAATTTCCAACGTGTTACTCATCGGTAGGTTTTTATGCTTCATCTAGGCTACCATTTTTGACCTATATTGATTAGTTAATATTTGGATACTAAATTCACAGTTACTCACATCCATCTGAGAATCTTTGCTCCTCGGATTCTCGTCTATAGAATACCTGGTTACATCAGAAGTTGGCACGTAAACTGGCCTCAGTTTTAGAGAACTTGGCCACTGAGCTTCTGACCACGTGATGTCACTCTGCCGATTGGGCTCTGGTAAAAAATCCGTTTCAGAATAGTTGGGCATTGATTGTCCGTCATGCATTTGAATGTGATTATCAAAATCATCCAGCGTACTGACTTCATCGGACTCTAGAGTGCCAAATTGATGGATTACTTGATTCGAAGGAGGTCTCTGCTGGCTCCACTCAGGAATATTATCCTCATGTGCATCCACTCTCGACAGATTGTCTTTTTTTGTCATATTAACAGTGGGTTTTGGAGAAACAGGTGCTAGGTTGGTCTTTGAGCGCCTTTTCACCATATTTGAAAAGCGACTGGCCCGTCTTACGATCCCGAAATCGGATTCTGTCCAACCAGCCTGATTCAAAATTTGCAGATTGAAAATAAAAATGGTACGGTGAAGTTTTGCTCAGGTTTTCTAGCCAGACGGTTACAACCATCAGAAGATTGAAAGTTAATCTTTTCGAAAGCCAGATAAAAGTAAAAATGCAAGTTCATTGTATGGAGTTTACGACCACGTGCAGGTAAGCGTTATTCACCTCATTACGGTCGCAAAAATCCATACTGCTTGATATCAACAATTCCAAGGTAACCTAGACATTACAAAATTACTGAACAAACAAACGTAACCTACTTTCACCTTACCGGTTAGGTTTACTGACGACCGTAGCATCGATCTAGAATACTCCGTAAACTGCCGACCATGTTATTGTGAACAATAGCCTGACTGAATTTAATATCGTTCCAATCCCACCTACTCAAGATATGTGATTAAAGATGCAGCCTGGCATGAAGTGTTGGTCTGAGGGAGCACTAAAATAAATAAACAGTTCTTCAGTTGTTATCAGGCTAAGTAACTGTGCAATTAGAAATCTTGTAACTAGAGTATTACTGTGAACAGTCGGTTGGCTTCATTGTGTTGGATCAGCCCGGTTCGTATCGTGACTCGGCTGCCACATAGAACAAACGACAGCAAGTAATGATGTACACAAGTGGACATCCTGTCTTCAGGTGGAGTGAATTAATGCGTGTTTCTGTTCCTCGACACCAATAAATCAGCAAGACACTATTTTGTGTCTTTTCGTGATATAACGCATTATATTTGAAGCTGTTATCCGCAATTCATTAAACTAGCTGGCAAATGAGTTGTATATTATTAGACAGACCGGAATTAGGTGAGATAGCCTCAGGTAACCTGGACTAGAACCGAAGATCGGAAGACCATTTGTTGACGTCCGTATAAAATGAACTCTTAGACTAAGGCTGACTGAACTAAGCTGAACGCCTAAATAAAGCCTCTAGGTGTAAATATCTCTTACGGAGGAATAGTACGTTAACCGAGAATAATTCCATTAATTGAGTACACTATATTTAAATAATGTTCCTCCAGCTGGACAGAGAAGATATCACTGGTAAACTAATGTTGTACAGTTTGGTATTGTAGGAAATAAATGTCGCGAAGAATATTTCTACTGGTTGAAAGAGTTTAAACTGGCTGCTGCCTCAACGTATCCAGGGTCCACACAAACGAATTTTAGCCTACCTATAATAATCAAGAAGTCAGTAGAACTTGCATAGCTTTAAACAGACTTATCTGACAGCAAACACGGAAAAAGTAACGTACCACTGAGCAAACAAACAACTTAGACAAGTGAACAACATAGAAACAGTTCGCGCGGAGTTCAGGTGGATATATGAAATGTCTATACGGTCTGATTATACGTACCTACTCATAAGTTACAGTCAGGTTGACCAGAAAAGTCAGCCAAAACAGTAAATGTATAAGGTGAACAGACTGAACTTATTCAATCGACAATACCAAAAAAGCGGAACGTACAGGATAGCGATCTAGTTCGGAGTAATATCAGAGAAGTTAAAATTGATTACTGTCCGCAATACTTCATTTTATACTTTAACTGAAAGAATGGCATATTACAACTTGGTTAAATACGTAGATTAGTACTGTCAATTATTATCGATTTTCCTTTTAGTCAGGAATACTCGTTTGTACACAGAAAGCATTTGCTTCTAGTCTAGATCATAGACCTTTACAGAGAATAAGTTTTAAGGAGGAATGTTAAAAAAACATAAAGTCGTCAGACTGACAATGAAGACCAAAGGCTGATGAGATAAAATTTTGTGCTCACCAAATTACCGATCCACCGACATAGTACGGCACAAGTTATGTCACCCGGAGGACGAGGGGACAAGGAACACACACTGGTTCAGCCCATTAAGCATACAGCTCACTAACTGAAAATCCTCACCAAGATTATATACACAGCGACTCTGAAAGGTTAGACATGATCAGTCATTACTGCATGCACCGTTCTCGGTCAGTAAGCTGATATATACTATACTGCTACCTCCCGACCTATACTGCTACCTTGGCGAGGTGGTCGGGCTTG